>JAPDEK010000069.1:0-190770 GCA_027569065.1 Aspergillus cavernicola | reverse complement strand
AGCTATCTAGTATCTAGAATCCGTAAATATACCTAAAAAAGTGAAATTAAACCCGCGGATCTATCTCCAACAACCACCCCCCTTACCCCGTTGGCTTAAATAACTTCTTCGTACTTACGAAAACCCCCCCCCCCCCCCCCAATAATACCTGCGAAACAAAACTAAAAACAGGATGTAATCTCCAACCGACTCCATATCCACGGGCTGATCGTGCTCGACTACGTCCACAAATTCTCCGACGTAGTCGCCGAGCTTCTGCAAGCTTGGAAAGAGGGCAAGATCAGACGGTGGTCGAGGCGAAATTCGAAGAGGTGCCTGCTGTGTGGATGAAGTTGTTTGATGGTGGGAATACGGGGGAAGTTATGTACGAAGATTGTGGATTAGCTACGCTTTGGTTTTGTTTAGTTTAGGTGTGGTTTTCTATAGAAAAAAGTTAAGTACAGCCCTAGCCATGAAAATGCTCTATCTTTCATATACGCTTTACTCTCCAACAAAGCCCTAATATACCACTGCAATACCGTGACTAGACAAATATTCATATATAGCCAGAAGGAATCCCAAATATTCTAGTCTCCGACAATAAACTCATAATCTATTCTATATACCATATTTCCACTGCGTAAAGATTTCACATGAACACGCAGTCATTGACCGAAGCCGTAGGAGGGTTGTTGACCCTTTTCACCGGCTGTTTACCACAGATCGGACAGCTATTCATCTCCACAGGGGGACACAGCCTGCATATATCGAGATGCTCACAGGAATAGTAGGCTTTCTGCTCCAAAAGCCGCCCTAGGCAGATATCACAGAACCGGGTACTCCTCGAATCATCTTCAGATGAAGGTTTCGTGGTTGTTTCCTCATTTGATTTTACTAATTCTGCTCTTTCTCCGCCAAGTAGCAAGTTGATCTCATGTAGTTCTTTTTCTGGGCCACGAGGGCGGGTGTAAGTCCCCAGATATCGGAGTGGCATTTGTTGACGTCTGGTAGTCTGAGCAGGAACTGGACCATAGGTAAACGGCTTCCAGAGACAGCACTGAAGAGGGGCGTTCTTCCAAACCGATCTGGGGTATCTGGTTTCGCTCCAGCCGTGAGTAAGATTCTTGCCACCGACGTGTGACCTTTGGCACTTGCCATGTGCAACGGGGTTCGACCAAAGAAATTTAAATAATTAGGATTACCCTCCTGCTCAAGTGAAGCTCTCAGAACCGATCAACTGTGGCGCCCCGGCCTAGAAGCAGCTTGACAACTGTCTCTGAGCCTCTACCAGCAGCCAGGTGTAATGGGGACTTGTTGTAAATGTTTCTGGCTTCAGTATTGGCCCCATGGTCCAATAAATGCTTTGTTGGTGTCTCCCAGCCTCTGGATGCAGTACGGTGCAGCGGAGTTTCTCCATTTATGTCCTTGGCTTCGGTATTGGCGCCCTTGCCAAGGAGAACCTCAAACACTGCATCATGATCAGCATGATTCACCCAGTTATAGAGGGGAAATTCGGAAGCCTCATGCAGTGGTGTTGCGCCTGTTTTGCTGGTAACATCAGGGCTAATACCCCTTTCGAGGAACAGATTGACCTCTACTATATTGGCATTCAATGCCGCATGATGCAACGCGATTTCGCCATTATTGTTTCTGCTTTTGGGGTTGCCCCCCCGGTCAAGAAGCATCTTCAATGTTGTCTCACGGCCTCCCATTGCAGCCAAATCCAATGGAGCCTGCCCGAATCGCTCTTGGACTCAATGTTGGCACCTCTATCCAAGAGCAGTGTAATCACCACATCACGGTCACTAGATGTAGCCCAATGCAATAGAGTCTCGCCGCTCGAATTTCTGATATCAATTTGGGCATATCTGTCAAGTAATTGCTTGACTATTGTCTCATGGCCTCCCACGGCAGCCTCATGCAACGGTGAGGCCTCCCTGATATTGACGTCGGCGCCATTGTCTAGAAGCAGTTTGGTCATCAACCCATGGCCCTCCCTTGCGGCAAAGCACAAAGGCGTGCGATTACCCAAGTCCTTTACGTCTACATTATCAGGGTTTGCTTCAAGGAGCTCTTGCATCAAATTCCCCAGGTCGAAAAAGGCAGCAATGTGCTCTGCTTTTATATCGCCTGCTTTCTGACCGGTCTCAATCTGAGCCGCAATTGCAAATGCAACGTGGCCATACGCGCATACTTTGACTTCGCTTTGAAGAAATTTCAAAACCATCGACTGGTTGCCGAGCCATTCTCTGAAGTGATGTCCCCAGTTCTGAGATGAGTATGTGTAGAAAGGGAATTCACGAGGGAACTCTTCGATCTCGGCTTCGGTTTTAAATAGGTCTTCATTCAATGCGTCGTATGACAGGTATGTCACACAACTGTCCGTGATATACTCATGGATCTCGGGAAACCAGGTCTTCCAGGTGCTCTCAAAGTATTTCTGCGTCGTGAGGTGGACGAGCTTCACGTGGGTCGTTTGGTCGTCGACAATGACCAAACCACAGCAATACGAAGTCAATTGCTCAATGTCAGTGATATTAGTCTCATCAAATTTGGAAGATTCAATCTCGATCGCGAGTGCATGTTCAAGCTCAGGGACAGTCAGGGTTTCCTTTGCATTCACGATCCAGCCAATTGTTTTCTTCGCCAGGTCCGAGGCATTGGCGCTTTGGCGCTGGATTCTACTCATAGTCTCACTGTAGGCATGGTCATAAACGTTAGTCTGAGAGGCAGTGCGGAATTGCTCTAGCATTCTTCGAATTCCTTTTTCATTTGCTTCGTCCAGGAGCAAATTGAAATAGAGACGGGCAAGGAGAAACCTATGGGGTGTTAGTACGTCATCATGAATAGTTCAAGATATCCATACATTTCTTGAGACGCTTCAGTGATATTATCCTTGATGCACTGCTTCAGGTCCAGTCGTTTAGCAACAAAAGACGGAAGTTCGTCCAGGCGCACGTCGATGTAGTGCTGGATGTCTGCCTTGCTTGCCTGTATCTCCACGGACGCAGCATCTTTAAAGTGAGCTGCAATTTCCTGGGACGGTCGAGAGGTTGCCAGGAAATTGAACCCTTCTTCAGCTTGGAGCTGGATAAGCTGGCGAAGGAATGGATTCCGCACACTACGGACACCATCAGAGATAGGACACTCGTCGAATGCATCAATGACGACAAAAGATCTTGCGCACGACGCAAGGACAGATTGTAATTCACTGAGTATATCATCTTCAGAAGGACGACTTGCTTTGGCTGAGTAGTGCTGGTAAAATGTTTTGATACTCTCCGGTATCAAGGGCTTTCGCTGCACGATTTGCCTCAGGAGGGCTGAATAGATTCCTTACTCCTCAGTGATAGATTTATGTTCCGTCGGAGCCTACGCAAATCGGCCTCGCAGATCGTTTGCTAGTTGTAGGGTGACGAGGAAATCCCCGAAGCCGAAGCCGAAGCTCATGCTGTTGCAGTGTCTACTGAGGTATACAGAGACAGGCAGGAGCAGGGGAAGCCTCAGTTGGAACTAAAGGAAGCCGGAGGAAGAGAGTAAAAACACGCGGGGCGGGGTAGGTGCGGCTGACAGCCCAACCTCAGGGCTTACATCGTAAGTGCTAGCTTCAAAATCCCCCCATCGAACCCTCTTCAACGCCTGGATTGCACGGAGACTACTGCCTGGCCACAGGGCCGTGACAGGGCCCCTCTTCTTCTCCTGCGCAGACGAACCCGGGGGTGAGGACTTGTACCAGCTCGCCCACTTGGTGCTGTCTACCGTCCGCTCAAAGTACCTTCGCGTATGTTGCTATATCGAATGTATGAGGCCTGATCCTCTCGCCATGCGCGTCTCTCCTCGTCCGTGTACTTATAATTCCCTCCCTTGTTGTTTGTTCGATCGGCCAGCTGCTGTCCCTCGATCTAGGGCTCAGAAGGGAATAAAACCCCACGATTTCATAGTCATCTTCTGTCGTTTACGTAGTGGGCTACTCCAGCCTGGTTGAGCATCAATTCAATGAGTTATTAGCTTACTACATCACCCCCATCGGTAGAGTCGGACGGTGACACTGCATCTACTCTGACTCCCATCAACTCCAACTCATCTGATGGACCGGTCCGTTCCTAGAGCGAAAGCAACTTGAACGGAGTAAAAGTGTTGATAACCCCGCATGCCAAGCCACGATAAGCACAAGTCCAAAAGCGGCCTAGACCCGAACAAAAGAAAGAAAAAAATGGAAAAAACTTCCCCTTCTTCTCAGTCTCAGTCTCATCTCACATCTCATCTTCACATCCAACACTCACCATGGGAAACGTAAGCGACTACTTCACTTTCAATAAGTGAACCTCAGCATCCAGCTGGTATATACCGACCAAGACTAACCTGTAGATCCAACAGGGAGCCAGAGCCGCTCAAAAGCGAGAGCGTAACGCCAAAGATGCCAAGAGCACAGGCAAGTCGCAAATAAAAACCGTATGTCCTTTCTTTCTTTTCTTCTTCTATAACATCCGGAGTAGGCATGTTAACGCTTACAAAAAATAGAACGAGGCCGCCAAGGACATCCAGTGTGTCGTCTGCAGATCAACGTTTCTCAAGACAACCCGTGGTCCGGCCTTGACCGAGCATGCTACAAACAAGCATAGCAAGACTCTGCTAGACTGCTTCCCGAATTTTGTCGAGGCCCCGAAGAAATGATCCTTTTCGTCAGGGATTGTGTTCTGGCGTGTGGTGATGGGTGGTGATGTAGGGGTGTTATGATGTCTATTGTATTGTCTTTCAAGTCTTTGTATCGGATACCCGATTGTTGGCAGCGAATATCAAGCAAATCTCATTCATTGCTTGGGGGTAAAGGAGTATATCCCTGGAAGTCACGACCTATCCTTGCCCCGGGGTCACCCCGAGCTCGAGTCTCTAAACTCGAGTCGCTAGTTACGTAGTAGTAGAAAACGACTGGATGGCAGAAGTTACCTATCAGTACTGCATGAATCCGAACGAAGATACCGAGACGCGACCTCCTCCCACTCCTTCTACAACTTCTTCTGCGTCTATAACTTCCACAACTGGTACTACTCCTACAAGTGGTATTACCGCGTCTACCACATCTACCACAACAACGACCGGAGGTCCACCGGGTCCAACCCAATCCAGGATTCCTAGTAACTGCAATGGATGGGACTTGGTTGAAAGTATGCAAGCCTTCTACAATCTAAAAAGAATAAAACTGATATTTACTTGTACTAGGCGCGGACGAAAGCTGTTACATGGTTGCCACGGAATACAATATCACCCTGGAGCAGTTCTATGAATGGTACGTACGGGCCATCATATGTTAACAATCTTTTATACTAGCTATCTTCAGGAATCCGGCGGTGCAGAACGATTGTATGGATGGGTTCTGGAAGGGAAATGCTTATTGTGTGGGAGTGGCTTAGTAGTTTCTTTGGTAGATCAGGATTTATAACTTATAGTACTCTGTAGAATCTTATGGGCAATATTTCTCTCTAGCCATACTCTGTAGTCATCTTAAGATGTAAATTTCCAAGTGCCCTGTAGACGAGGCAACTGCCCGGCCCATGGGTCCACGGTAGGAACTCGGATTACCCAATCGGGAAAGAGACCCCTCACTAGCAAAGCACGAGTGTTTCACGAAGTAAAGATCAATCTTGAGCCACTTCAACTTCCTCTTCCTCACTCTCCCCCATCTCCAACCATGTCGGACCCATTCGACCTCCCGGTAGAGTTGCTCGACCGCATTCTCACCCTCGCCTTCGACATTATTCCACGAGGCGAATGGGAGAACGGTGCCCTCGACACGCTGGAGGTCAACTCACTCAGTCGCCTTCTCCTCGTCAGCAGAAAATGGCACCAGGTCTTGATCCCGAGGCTGTACTCTTGCTGGACTTACAACGGTGCTAGACACACTTATGTTGGTCTATGGAGGCTTCTTCGAACTGTCCTTCAGAACCCTGATCTTGCGGCAGAAGTCCGAGTGCTGAATATCGGCAACTGGGAGCTTGATCCGCCGGTTTACCTTAATAGTGATCTCGGGGTAGACAGAAAGCTCGAGCTACAAGATAAACAGTTCAAGTTGTCTTTGGATGATAAAGCCCTTGTCTCCAAAGCAATCCACCAAGCGGGATTTACTGGCGAATTGGAATCAAAATTTCTGGATGGCATTGTTCTCGAGGGAAACCACGACCGGAGTCCACTGGTGGCGCTTCTTTTAACCTGTCTGCCGCGTGTTGAAACGGTGTATGCACATCTCCCAGCCAAGGACTTGTTCTTCCGGGCTATTCTGCAGACGGCATTTGATCGGCAACAGAGTGGCCAACACTTAACTTACCTGGCCAGCTTCAAAGAGCTATATCTCCTTGGCGAGGTCCCTGGTTTCCCTGAAGATGATCATGAGCCCCAGAGTAAAGAGATCGAGGAGCCGCCCTTGAAACTTGATAACCTTTGGCCGGTGTTCTATTTAGAGGGTTTGCGCAGACTTCATCTGTATAATGTGGACACGGAGGGCGCAGGATCCTTACTTCATCAAGAAAGGGGCTATACATGTCACATCGAGCACCTGCACATCGCTACTAAACAAACTTCAACATGTACGCCAGCAGACGTGGCCGCGCTTCTCACTCTACCAAGAGGACTAAAGAGTTTATCATTCTGCTGGTCCGGCGACAAGACCAAGTCAAAGGAGAAAGTTGGCAAAAAGAAGCACTCTATCTGGAAAATTTGGAACAGCGAAGTATGGAATACCATTCAGAAATATCAGAACACGCTAGAATATCTGGTTGTCTTCCACGACATGCCGGCAGGTTCCCATCATAACAAAGCCACCAACCACTTTGGCCTTCTCAAGCCCTTTGCCCTTATCAAATACCTTTCAATATCAGCAGAAGTGCTTGTCGGCGGTTATTCGGACGAGTCAATAGCCCCGTTCCGCTTGAAGGATACCCTACCTCCCAATCTTGAATTCCTTGTCCTCTGTGTTGGCATAGCTGGGAAGACTATTCCTGATTTTACATTCCAGCTCAATGAAGTAGTATCTGGGCCCGAATATCTCTGTCTGAAATCCCTGCAAGTGAGCGACTCCTCAGTGGTCAATATTTATCGACCATCAGAAGTTACACCAGAAAATTACCAAATGGTAGAAGAGACCTGCGCCCGCAACGGTATTCGGTTTGATATTCGCGGTGTCTGCAACCCTGCGGACATCCTTACTGACTGCCCGTTTCCTGCCGGTGGGCGGTGCATGACTCTATGGAGGAAGACATACCAACTACGCTATGAGCGTACAAGGAGATATGTTAGTGCAAAGCAACGCGCTGTACGGCGGGCAGCTGATCTCCGAGAGACACCAAGCCCTACACCCACGCGAATGATACTAGCCACACATGTCGTGCCATTCACAGATCATAGGGGAGGCCGATCATTCACGGTCTTTGAGAATGATGAGAATTGCCCTCTACCGCCCCTCGTGCAGTTTTCTATATACTTTACCCATGCGCACAGTCACCCTGACAGTCATCCGGGCGGTTACCCTGACAAGGCTGACCTCGTGGGCCTTCATGACAAAATCCGCGACACAATGGAGGACTTCCACTTCCGCCTCGACATCTATTTCCTACCAGGTGGCCAGGAAACAGATTGTATATCACATTATAAGGCTGAAAGGGCCGTCCGTGATAATTCCATTGCTATGATTCAGGAAACTAAAGAAAGACTAGAAAATAACTTGCCCCCGGCAACCCCTCCACGGCTCCCTGGGATGCTAAGTATCTACTCAGATGGTGGCGAGAGGTATGGCGGACTCCTATGTATTTATCCCGACCGTTCATGGCGAGACGGTGAGCAGCAAATGTGCTGTGTGCGTTTTGAGCCAAAGTTCACCGGGGCTTCGCAGTCAGTTTTCACGGAGTGGCAGGGATTTCCGGATCCGAATCTAGAGGAGGTTGATGAGGATAATATCTTCGGGCCAAGTGATGAGTATTCCCTTGGGAGCTGGATGTGGGAGTACACTGTTTCTTTCCGAGAGGAGGCTCAGGAGGTATTTTATCCGGCTACAAGAAGGGGGTGGACAAGTTGGTGATTTTGTAAATAGGCCGTCAGCTCGGCTTCTTGAGACATGGAATTTATTCTTCGCAACCTACTTCGAGGAAGCAGCGTTCCGGCAGAGGATGAAACCTCACTAAGCATCTTATTATTACAGGGAAACAGCACCTCAAGAGTGAAAGTGCTATTTATGGGGGAATACCCTGTGTAGCGCTCAATTGTGTATTTGAGAGGCCATCAAGGGGACTAGTGGTCATATCTAGATACTTGAGCTGCGACAAAAGGCCAGTCATAGCTATGCATATGACCCAAAATATTAAATATTGCCAGGACAGTTAAGATGAATGTAAGCCTTAAAATCTTTAAAGATCTTCTTAGTCTGCTCTGATAAATTCAGTCATATTTGCGACTTGCACTTAAGAGGGCAAGATGTGCTGAGAAATAGCAGCATTTGTTATTTCTTTAACATCCTTTATCAGTCTGCGAGCTTGCCATCACATGGAAAGCTCTTGCTTAGACAACACATACCCTAAGTATTATCGCGCTAGGTAAAGGGATACTAGACTCCCCAACTTCAAAATAAGATAGTCATCTGTAAAATGCTCAAGACTAGAGTAAAGGTCTACTAGAAACCCCCTATCTACCAGTAGACTGTATACTATACCAAAAAGCAAAGGAATCTCTAGGCAAAACCACCAAGTATTTTTTCTATCTATCGACAACATTTTCCCCTAAAACAAGATAGATATGCATATCATGATACAAGAATGACTCCCACCAGCTGTATAGACAAAGATACTCTATCTCTTCCACCTCCACCGACGAATCATCCATCAAATCCCTCTCCCATACCAAAGGCTGATACGCAGACAGAGTCACCACGGCCTCCCCCATCCTCATCCCCATAAACCTCACTAAGGCTCTCTAATCTAAACAATAAGAACCTCCTCAATCGGTGCAAGGGTCCCATTGGTAATAGCGGCCGCATGATGGCGAGCAACAAGACCATACGCGAACTGGTACCTATTCAATTATTAGCATCTATCTCTTTGTTTCCCTTAGTGTTAAAAAAACATAGAGAAAGGTGAACCATACTGGTCAAGGAAAGGCAGAAGCTGCGCCAAACCAGGAGTATGTCTCCAGTCACGCATCAGGTCGCAGACAATCGCAAAGAAGCCCATGAGCGTGACACCGGCCTTCTCCATGCGACGGTTCGCGTCCTCCGCGAGCCGGATGTCAAAGGTTCCGCTGGCTTCGGTGTTTGCGTAGACCTCGTAGCCTTCGTCGATGAGTGAGAGGGCGAGGAATGCGGTGCCTTTTCATTCACATCATATCATATCATATCATATCAGTGCGATCCATATATAGAATATAAGGGAGAGAGGAAAGGGAAGGAGGTAAGACGTACAAACTTCCGTAACAATCCCACCCACAATCAACTGCTTTCTTCCAGTGGCCTCGACTTCCTTCCGGAACTGCTCGTTGTCCCAAGCGTTGACCTCGCCCTGGCGACGGACAAGAGTGACGTTTGGGTACATCTCGATGATCTCCTTGAGCATCTGGCCGTTGGGACCCTCGTCAGAAGAGGTGGTCATGACGACGGGGATGTCAAAGGCCTTGCCGATGGCGGCGTGGGCGAGCATGTTGTTGCGGAAGTCGTTGGTGTTGTAGTCGCGGACGACTTGGGCGAGGCCGACTTGGTGGTCGATGATTAGGAGGGCCTGTTTCGTTAATAAGTTGGGTTTGTTTGGATGGGAAGAAAAGAAGAAGACGTACAGCATTGTCTTTTTCAAGTCTGTTCCAGGCGTTGACGGAGGTAGACACGGCTACGAAGAGACCGGCCTGAAGGGCTTGGACGAAACGCATTTTGCTGGTTTCGGGGGGGATTGAAATTGAACCTTGAAGAGGATTGAGATTGAGAGTGAAGGGAAGCTGCTGCTCTGTCTTCTCTGAGATGAATGCTGCTGAATGAAACCAATTCCAACCGTCCTTTCCTCCCTATTTATACCTCTTCGAGAGTCCTATACAGTCATCTCAACACACTCCTACTATCCCCAAGCTCAAAATCTCCGAGTATTGACTCAGCACCTACAAATTCTCCTAAAATTGATGTCAAATGTAACTATCTGCATTGTCTTGTCTTACAAAGAGATGCCATAAGCCCTGAGGAAAGTAATCGGCCAATAGCTAGACAGGATCTGGGATATTGATATCCACATCGTCAAGCCACGCGTGTTTAAGCCGTCTTTAGTGCCTGCGGAAACTTGGTGCAGGGTCTTGTCACTTTCAAGATGACAGGTGACAGACAGGTTACTGGAGTTTGGGAATTTAATTCCGAGGGTTGATTTGTTGGTTACCATCCATGAGGCGTTCGCATATAGTGTAGGTTTGCTTGAGTATTGAGGACAACACATGGAGCAAACATTTATACCCACAACTTCGGAGTATACGGTAGCTAACTGATAGATGACAGCAGCCATGCTGCAGCTCCAAAGTCCAAAGTTCCCAACAGCCCGGGGAAATAGAGTAGTAGCATCTACCCGTTCTACGGCACCGTTACACCCAGGCCATGCCCCCGTGAATCAGAGATCCGTAAGCCCATCCGTAAGTGACGCATCCCCAACTTCCAAGCCAAAGTGGAAGTCCCATCCCGAGACAACAGAGCGGAGGAACCCGCCTGACACCCACCGGACCGGTGGGAGGGGGAGAGTTGCAGACTCGTGGCAAACACTTATAGTAGGTAATCTGCAACAAGGCAACTTCTTCCAAGAAGCCCGTGAAAAACGCGCCCCGTTGGAAATTTGGAATTAAAACTAAATTCCATGGATTCGATACCCTGCATGCATTGTGCATGCATACAGAAACGCCAGCAGGTTGCTGCAGGAAGCGCCACACGCTTGTTAACTGAACTCGCCAAGGTCGTTGCTCGGTGCTCACCACCCAAGTGACACTAACATCGGGCACAGTCCGCGTCGTGGGCCGTGGCTGATTGATAAAATATTAGAAACGGCGCTAAAGAGGGCCGGATGGGATGGGGTGGAGGTTTTGATTTGTGGAATTGTTTGGGCTCTGGAGTCTGCAGGTTGCAATTGCATAGGTACGAGTAGGGCGAGCGAGTCTGAGCGACTGGTCAGTGGTCTCTCTGGCGGTCTGAATCTGCAGGGGTCTGATATGGCGCTTGTCTTACAGGTGCAGCGGCTAGTTTCAGTTGGTTTCAGCAGGCTATCTGATCGGTGTATAATATAGTTCTACATAGTGGTTCTTACGGCTATACCTAGAGGGGATCTGGTGGCAGAGGTTAGGGGCCGCCATGAGTCCCGAGGATTAGGTACCTAGCTACGGTCTGTACATATCTCAGCTGACAGAGTAAAACATAGAAAAAAGCGTAATCGTAGCCGAAATTATAGAGAAAAGACTATTAAGGAAAATTCGTTTAGTTATCATACTTCTTCCCATGCTCATCTTCCGCTTTATGCGCCGAATTATCCTCCCGTACTCTCGTCGTCGTCGTCGCCGTCGTCGCAGTTGTACTCGTAGTCATCGTCGCCGTCTCCGTCTCAGAAGAAGACCCCGTCGGAATCTGAAACTCCTCAAAAAGTGAAAGCAACGTCTGCATAATAATATACGTCCTGGAATACTGAATCCCCTTGCGCCAACAAGTAATCGAGCAACTAGTCGCGACCTTGGTGAGCAAATCATCCGCGGAGCGATCCTCCTGCACCAGATCCGACATAACGCCGAGGATCTTCTGTCGCCATTTGCGCAAGGTGTCGACTTCTCGCTCAAGGCGCTTTTTATCGGTCTCGAGGGAGCGATTCGTTTGGCGCACGCGGTTAATTAGGTCGGCGAGTTCGTCGTGTTTGGATTGGACGTCTTCGAGGGTGGTGACGAGGGCGGTTTTTTGTTGCTCTTTGCGTTCACGGAAGCGGCGTTGGGCTTGCCGGTTTTGGCAGCGGCGGACAGTGGCCTGTTGGATTGTTAGTGACATTCGTATGTTATTGAAGGTAGTAGTAGTAGCAGGAGTAGTACCTTGTGGTGGTGTCCGAATTCTTCACCGTCCGGGAGCTCGCCGTCTTTCAAGACTGAGAGCTGCGACATGTGCGGGGAAGATCCGGTGGAGGAGGAGGGGAAGGAGAAGACATCGTCGGTGCCAGTGGTAGGGGTGGTTAAATCGGAAGGAAGAAGGCACTCAGGATGGGCGATCCAGTGAGGGACACCCATCCGGCTCTCATCCCCAAGTTCAGTCGTGGGGATCTTGAGCTGTGCGGGGTGGCTCGACAGCGAGATTTCGTCCATGCCCCCGACGAAATAAGAGGATGTGTGATGCGGCGTCTGGAACATGTTGGATATGGACTCTGAGAAAAGAATGCGATTTCAACTGGGTAAGCTCCCGCTGAAGGGAGAATCTCTCCCTTTTAAACAAAGCATGCCAATGACGCTTTCCCTTGCTGAGCATGCTGTCGCGCCCATTGATCTTCTGTCGCAGAACGAATTAAGAACTGCTGTGGACAGCTAGTCCGGATCCAGAAGTGAGTCGGATTCGTCTCATTGCATGGCCCCAGTCGGCGGTGTTGGAGTGCAGCGCGAGCTTTAATTTTAGAGGGAAGCTCCAAGAGGATGAAGCTAAAGTAGTTGCAGGGCTGCTAGGGTCCCAGACTCCAGATGATAAACAAAAGCTGGATCTACAGGCTGAATATTGACCCCGAAGGCCGGCGGGACGATCCGTGGACTGAACAATATTACCTGAAGGGAGTTTAGTCTCCTGCAGCTCCTCGTCTACTCTAATCATGTCAGTACGACTCCGGAGTAGAAGTGTCTGACTGGTCGTCCCTTGTCCAATCAGCGACAAGCATCATGTAGCCAGGTCTGGTTTAGCGTGGAAAAAGCGGGAGGCACTAGGACAGATCGGGAATAGTGCGCATACATCGTGCATCAAGTGTCTTTCTTCAGGAATCTGGTCATCTCCTTGACTACCTTGTTGGACCCGATAAGCTCCCTTGACAGGCCCAGACCTCCCCAGGATTCGTGTGGCTTCTCCTTTACTATGCAGCCTCGCTAGTGATTCTCGTCCACCTTCCCTCCCAGGATTCTTGCACGGCGGCATCCACCCAGGCAAACGATCGTAGTAACGCCAAAAGCTTCGGCACCGTGTCCACTTCTGCATCTTGAAGCAGGCGGGCCATGTACGCCATTAACGGCTCGGGAGACTCATCGCCCAACGCGCTGATTGTTACAGCCACGCACCAAACCAGCAAGGGGCGCGAGACATTCTGCGTCGAGAGCCGGTCGAATCGTGGACATAGGCTTTGAAGGATACTTTCTCTGAGGAGTTGAGTCCGTGGCACCGGAAATGTAACATGCACTGCATACAAAATAGCACTGAGACGACAGGTGAGGTAGATTTCCCGAGACAGCTCATTCTCCTCAGCCGCTTGGTCTTTACATTCTAGAATTAATTCTAGAGGGTCATTCTCGTCTGGTAAAGACAGCAGACGGTGGTGTACAAGGTTGCGACTATCACCAAGCAAGGACAGAACCACGGGGCTACAGGTTTCGCCAGAGTAGTGCTGGAGCACACCGGAAAATTGTCCCAGGTGAACGAATATTGGGACAATGTCCTGCTTAATCGGTGGCCAGATATAGACAAGGTCGTGGAATCCAGATCCTGGGTCATCAAGGGTGTCATGGTGGCCGTGGGGCTGGAATAATAAGCTTGGGGGCTGCAGACGCAACGGCTGCGCATCAAGGCCCACGATCGAATAGATTGGTTTGCTTAGCATCTGGACTGCGCTCATGAGATCCGAAAGGCTAAGTAGCCAGGCTAGCGCAAACGCCCGCAGGCTATGGATCCCACCAAACCGGCGCACGATGTCCTGCACCACGGTCCAATGGAGCGAGTGGTAGTCTCGACTCCCGTAAAAGTCTAATGCCTGCAGATTGATAAAGGGCGGCGAGAACGGGCTAGGGTCCCGCGAGATCTTGGACTTGTGCTTATCATTTACGGCAAGGTAGAGGATGCACATCACCAAGGCATCCGGAGAGGTCGTCTCGGACACATTCGCAACCTCCTTCTGTAAGGCCTGGAGGGCTAATTCCTTGAGCTCGAGCTGCTCCTTGGAGTCTAACTGGGGCTGAGAGGCACCGTGCGTGATGCGCAGAATGTCCCGGTGGTATGACGCTGACCAGAGAACGGCATAGTATAGCAGGTTATTTTCCACCGGGAACACCCAGTCCTTGTAGCAATTGCCGGCGTAGTCCAGCGGACGAAAATGCGGCCAGATGGTATTGGCTGTGAAATCCAGGAGCTCGTGCACCTTCAATCGAGCAGCCGTGGCATCTACCGGCAAGAGCGGGTCAGAGCGCCCTGCCCCGAGCAACTGGGGACTTGGTGCCCGCATCGTACGATCGCCCCGAGAGGCAGTAAGCGCGGGCAGAAATCCCCCACAAGTCGGACAGCGATCCGACAGGCCGCCGCCATTATGATTCCTGGGTCGAATCATACGACGACTCGCTGCCTCTAGCGAATCGGCAAGGACGCTTTGCCCTGGACAGGAACATGGCACTGCCTTTGCGTCCTTCTTCAACATCGAGTCTAACTTGTCTGCCGCATCCTGGCGTCGCTTTGCCCGTTTCTCGTCGAGCACCCGTCGCAGAAGCGTCGATCGCACATTGCCAGACTGCGGATTCAAGGTGGGGCCCCCGACGAATAGGAACTGCCGTGGAGGGCCATTATTCTTGGACTTTGGCGGCATCAGAGGTATGTACTATGCACGGGCGAGGGATGGCGTGGGGTGGACATACTCCATGCGATGGGGGATGTCCGATGGCTGATGGTCTGATTATTCCGACTTGGAGTCAGTCAACAATTCAGACTAGATCGATTGCAGGTTAGTTTACTTGTGGCCAATCAGAGGGTGGCTTTCAGAAAGTACACTTTATGTACATAGCTTTGTCATATGTGCATAACCTGAGCCTATACATTGTGAAAATAGGAGGAGATACTTGACTGCGCCTCAGGGGCTCACCATCTAAGAATAGCTAAGCTTAGATATAGGATTTCACATGCTTGCACTATCGAAGCAGATCTCACATGAATTTTTTTTTATCACAGCAGATCTCACATGAATTTTTCACCGTATCCGAGTTTAACACTTCACCCGGGCGAATCACTGTTCCACGGGAGATTCTTCCATGCTGCAGTACCTGACAATTTGACAGTTGAAACTTGACACAGCATTTGCTCTCATTCGTAAAGCATGACAGCTCCGAACAAATCAAACCCAGGACTCTATCCCAGCCAAGAGCCCAAGACGTTGGGAAATTGGCCCTCAAAGCTCGGGCTCCCAATGTTTCGGTGCAATCAATAATAATCTGTCGAAAACTCAACGTTGTCGGAAGGAATTCCACCTCAATCCACGGAAAATGGAAATCCGCGACATCGCAACCTATGAAACCTCTTGTCAACGCAACGAGGGTTCCACACTCGAACCCTTTTCGTCTGTTTCTCGCCTGGGCAGGGAAAGGATGGCGTGGAATATTGGGCAAACTAGCATGATCTGAGTTAGTAGTCTCAGGCACCCAGGGAGAATGGAGTCTGGACTCAATGGAGATTAGGGTTAAATCGTTTGAGACTTGGAGGTGGAATTTGGTCTTGTCCGACGGGGGAAAACGGATTCGTTTGATTTTTTTTTTTTTTTTTTTGGGATTTTGGATTTTTTTCTCTGCCGCGGATTTCTGAATAAAAGGAGGTCGGTGAGGCGTTTCTGAGGTTGATTTTTTTTTTTTGCGATATTTAAATTCATTGCTTCTTTAAAGTCAGAGCTGTATATACAGAGTATCACCATGGCTGCACGTACTGGTATACCCCCTACGGAGGGGGCTGAGCAGGTACCTACCATTCATTCCCTATCTCTAACAACATGCACCGAGTGAATCAATGACATAACTAACAAAAACCCCTAGAAACCCGACGAAATCACCCTCAAAACCATCCGCGATGCAATCCCGGCCTCATGCTTTGAACGATCCCTCCTAATCTCCTCCGCCTACCTCGTCCGCGATCTCCTCTACGCCTCCGTCCTCTTCTACGCTGGTCTAAAAATCGACCTGATCCCCTCCACTCCCCTCCGCGTCCTCGCCTACATCCTCTACGGCTTCTTCCAAGGCTGCGTCGGCACCGGAATCTGGATCATCGCGCACGAATGCGGCCACGGCGCATTCTCCCCCTACCAAACATGGAACGATATCGTCGGCTGGGTCTGCCACTCGGCTCTTCTTGTGCCGTATTTCTCGTGGAAAATCACCCACGCGCGCCACCACCGGTACACGAGCAACATGGAAAAAGACACCGCGTTCGTCCCCTGGACCGAGAAGCAGTTTGAGAATAAAACCTCCTACCTCCCTGCTTGGTTAGAGATGCTAGAGGATACACCGATATATTCGTTTTTCAGTTTGCTCTCGCATCAGCTTGCCGGGTGGCAGACGTATTTGGTTTTCTATGTGAGCGCGGGCGCGAAGAGTCGCCCTGTGCAGGGGAAGAAGCAGAGTGGGTGGTGGGTGCAGACGGAGAGTCATTTGGATCCGACGAGTGCGTTGTGGACGGAGAAACAGAGGCATTTGATTGCGATTTCGGATCTGGGGTTGCTTCTTGTTGGGGCCGGGGTTTGGTATCTGGCTCAGCAGGTTGGGTGGGCGAGGACCGGGTTGTTGTATTTTGTGCCGTATTTCTGGGTGCATCATTGGCTTGGTATGTTTTTTTTTTCCCCACTCCTCCCTTTTTTTATGACTGGACCGTTAGGAAATGGCGAATATTAACAATTTCTAGTGGCAATCACATACCTCCACCACAACCACCCCTCAGTCGCGCACTACTCTGACGCCTCGTGGACATACACCAAGGGAGCTCTAGCAACCATTGACAGGGACTTCGGGTTCATCGGACGTCATTTCTTCCATCATATCATTGACCACCATGTTGTTCACCATTTGTTTACGCGGATTCCGTTCTACAGAGCGGAGGAGGCGACGGATGCGATTATCCCGGTTCTCGGGGATAAGTATCATCGGGATGATACGGGGTTCATGAAGAGTTTGGTGGAGACTTATACGGGGTGTCAGTTTGTTGTTGATGAGAAGAAGGATGGGGTTTGGCATTGGGGGGTTGCCGGGGGGAAGAAGGTTGAATAAATAGACTGGACTGGACTGGGCTGGACTGGACTGTGCTTGGTTTGGGTTAGGTTGGTTTGGTCAATGGATGAGATTGAGAGCGCAGGTGCAGGTGTCCGGTTGGGTACTAGATTCGAGTTTTTTTTGGTGGTTTGACGTTTTTGAATTCTGAAGAGACCAGTTAGACTGAGTATAGAATGTTAATAGAGATAGAATCATAAAATGATACCCTCTATATCACTTCTGAGACATCACTTCTCAAATTTCAACGCGTGTTAGGTGTTATTGTCATATCATTCATTGAATATACGGGATATGGTCTATACACAAGTCGCGACGATGGTATAGATGCAGTAGACCGTCGGCACAGAAGCCAAAACAAAGTCATTAAATCGAACGTTACTTTTTTAAACGCTAATCGTCTTGAACACACTATAGAAGATTGGTTAGCATGAGGAGCAAAGTAAGGAGGAGAACAACATACCCGAAACCACCACCTCCAGTGGCCATCAGCGTACCCGGCATTTGAGCCTGCCAGTGGATTTCTTTAACCGAGTCCATGTAGTGCACGAAGAGCAATTGCGGCGGAACATCCGACAGACCCGCCTCGCGGCTCTCTTCCTCGTCCAGTTCGACCGCCAAATCCCAGAGCGTGACTGTGTTATCGGCGGAGCCGACGGCGACAACGCTGTCGTCTGTCGGGTGCCATTCGATACTGGTGACAGGCTCTTTGTGGAAATCGAAAGAGGCGACGGGGGATGAGGTGATCGGGGCGGATGGAGCGGAGGGGTTGGGCTTCCAGTGTCGCAGATCCCAGACGGCCCATTGTCCGTCGTCGGCGCCCGTGGCGAGGAGGTGGAAGGTCTGATTCGACCAGCTCATGACGTTGACGTCGGTGTTGGAGATCTTGACGTCCACGGCGGGCTTGCGGGATTTCGATCGGACGTCCCACACCTTGACAGTGCCGTCGCTGCTTGCAGAAGCAAAGACGTTCTTCTCGTTGGGAGACCATTGGAGTTCTTCCACCGACGAGCTGTGTCCGCTGAATGGCCGGGTGTCAGTCACCCATCCTCCTCCTTCAGTGCGGGTTGTCGCGTAAATCAATCCATCGTTGTCACCTGTCAAAAGTTTCCCAAGTGGATGAAGTGGCGACCAGTCTAGCGCGTATCCTTCAGACTTGTGCATGCGGAGTGTCGACAAGGGTTTGGAGGCGGAAGGAGGTAACATGGTACCGGGGACGTCGAAGCTGGTGAGATGGGGGGTGACGTCGTGAATGACCACTTGTGAGTTTTCGAGCATAGTGGCGGTGATGGTCTGAGGTCTGGAATAGTCTCCGGACTGCGAGGGAGCTTGATGGGCGCGGATGCGGTTGGTCGTAGATCCTAGAGGAATGCTCTTGGACTCGAGGATGGCTTCACCTCCTTCGTCGTCGTCCGAGTCGCTCTCCGAGTCTGTCTCGTTCTCTCTTTCCATCTTGCTCAGTCCGCTCAGCTTCAGAACCATCAACTCATTCTCTTTTGACCGGCGTCCCTCTGCCTGGGTTCCGCCCACCGCATATACCGTCGCCGGATAGGTCTTCCGGCTATCGCCTAGGGAGTCGCGAACGATGTCGAAGGACAGGCACGGCCACGGTGTGCTGAGTGTGTGTAGCATGTCATAGGTAGAGGGATCGGGCGAGAGAACCTCTCCGGGGGCCAGTTTCGTCCGACCGGGAATGAACGTTTGTTGATCTACCTCCATCGCATCCGCTGCCTCTAGTCAGTATTTGTCAATCCAGGTAATAGAAGGTTCATACCCTTTTCCTCTTGTTCACGCTCTGCATCCGGCCGTCCATCTACACCAGCTTCCAGAATCTCATCCTCGCTCTCGAATTCGTCCTCAAACTCGTCCTCGAACTCGCCCATCTCGTTAGGAGGGGCATCGGCGATAGGGCGCTCACCAGCCTTGAGGGCGGTGGGCTGGTCCTCGGAGGCGTCGGCAGTTCTTTTCGACATTTTCGAATATAATCCGTTCGTCTAGATGAGCCGACGAGCCAGTCGTACAGCAGTAACGTTGAAGATGTTGAACGTAGATTCGGTTTAGGAACTTTTTTCTCTTGGAAAATTGGGGTGGCCCGCACTAAACCTAGACGGGACTAGCGGAGATCGAGCTGGAGCTGCGGCTGGCTGTCTCTGGTGTTGTTGACCTCAGGCACTGACTGACTTCTCCCCTCTCTTCATCGTCCAACTCGAGTCTTTCCTGTTCTGTTACTCCAGGTTTCATCCCCCGTCTCTCTCTACTAGAAGAGCTGTGCTCTTATATCCCTCCTTTGTTTCGGCATGGATCCCGCCCACCCCTTGGTCGCAGAGCCTGCCGCCGAACTCCCCGAACCGCAGCAGCCAGACGAGGAGCCAGACCAACAGCCACAGCAACATCAGCAAGACCAGCAGAAAGACCAGCACCAAGACCAGCACCAAGACCAGCACCAAGGCCAGTACCAAGACCAGCACCAAGGCCAGTACCAAGACCAGCAACAAGATCAACCGCAGGATCAACTGCAGGATCAACCTCAATACCAACTCCAAGACCAGCAGCAGGACCTGCCTCAGAGCTCGGAAACCGAGACGTCAACCATTCTCCCCTTAGTAGTTCCCGAAGAGTCCACACTCCCTCCTACGAGCTATCACCACCACAACGGCTACAGCAGCGACTCCCGTGCGCATTATGAATACCACACTCCCACCAGCGATCCCCAGCCGCAGCCGCCGACAACGTCTAGACCGAGCTCGGGCCTTTCAGTGACGCAGAAACAACCCTCCCAGCCCTCCCAGCCCTCCCAGCCGACAAAGAACAGTGTCGTAATCAAGGTCGGAATGGTCGGAGATGCACAGATTGGGAAAACAAGTTTGATGGTCAAATATGTAGAGGGCAGTTGGGATGAAGATTATATACAGACATTGGGTATGCTTCTCCGGTCCACTTTCCAATTGGATGCCTGCTGATTGTCAAGGCGTCAACTTTATGGAAAAAACAATCTCGATCCGGAATACGGAAATTACCTTTTCCATCTGGGATCTGGGTGGTCAGCGCGAGTTTGTCAATATGCTGCCGCTCGTGTGTAACGATGCCGTTGCCATTCTCTTCATGTTCGACCTCACCCGCAAGAGCACACTGAACTCGATCAAGGAATGGTACCGACAAGGGCGTGGGTTCAACAAGACGGCTATTCCCTTTCTCGTCGGCACCAAGTACGACCACTTTGTCAACTTTCCCCGGGAAGACCAGGAGGAAATCTCCATTCAGGTGAGCGACTACGTATTTCATCCCAAGTTCGCGGCTAATTCTGTAGGCGAAACGGTTCGCAAAAGCTATGAAAGCAAGTTTGATCTTCAGCAGTACTAGCCACAGTATCAATGTGCAGAAGGTATGATGCCCTTTCGGGTTGGTGGCATGTGCTGACGTGAGCTGCAGATATTCAAAATCGTCCTCGCCAAGGCATTTGACCTAAAATGTACAATCCCCGAGATCGAAAACATCGGCGAGCCTCTGTTACTCTACAAAAACGTCTAACCCCGCACATACACCCAGTCATGACTACGTGCATTGGGCGAATAGCGTCGACGGCCGAACATTCCATCGATCTGGGTTGGGCCTGCTCTATATCAGCCGGGATCCGACCGCCACGGTCCTGTATTTCTTTTTTTTCTTGTTTCCTCTGCCAGCATTGGGATGCGCCTCGGATGTTTTTCTTTCCGTATTTTCTTCCTCTGTGTTAATTCCCCAGATGTTTCTTTCTCAACCTGTTGTCTGTAGGCGTCTTTTCCCGTCTGGCTTATTTCTGTACTTTCCTTATCTTATGACTGTGAATGGAGACTACTTGTGTCGAGTATCTAATGCAAAAGATATTGAACGCTCTCGGCCTAGACCCGAATCGTATAGGGTATGTCCGACAATTACCTTGCATTGCCGATGTGTTCTTGTAGATCAACTACAAAACTAGTTAACGCAGCTCGATGCCACCAACGCAACCTATGCAGTTCATCCTATAGCACCATTACGGCCCCTCCTAGCTGATCCCAGCGAGCTATCCTAGGACGGTTGTACAGCAGGATATCCCGTACTAATTCCAACATCCAGATAGCTTTAAAGGCCACCACCACCCCAATGATAAACAACCTTATCGTTATTCCAAAGCCGCTCCTTTCGCATAACCACCGTTGAAATGTCCAAACGCGAACCCAAAGCAACCAGCGTCACCCCAGACAAACACCTAGGCTGGATTATCTACCTCCCAACACCATTAATCCCCTACGCCGAACTCGCCCGCATCAACATCCTCTTCGCAATCCCCCTCGCCACCTACCAAACTATCCTCGGCGTCCTCTACGCCCTCGCAATTCTCCCCCCAACCCCCTCCTCCCCCCAAATCCTCCTCGCATCCTCCGCCCTCTGCCTCGCAAGCTACCTGTGCCACTGCGCCGGCTGCGTCTGGAACGACACAGTCGACCAAGACCTCGACCGCCAAACAACAAGATGCAAGAACCGGCCCGTCGCCCGTGGCGAAATCTCCACCCCCTCCGCAACCCTTTACGCTCTCTCTCTTATCTATCTTGCATACACACCCCTCGCACACTTTGGTCTCCCCTTCTCCTCTACATGTCTCCGCTACGCCGCCGCCGTCGCCCTCCTTACGGCCGGATACCCGTTCACTAAACGACTGACGAATTACCCCCAGCTCTGGCTTGGTGCAGGCTACGCTTGTGCGTTTTTAACAGCGGCGCAGGGGATTCTTGATCTTTATCAAAATCCTGGATCAACTCCCGGGTATACACATACATATCCCCGTACAAACCCCCAACCCAAAACCGAACTATTCTCCTCCCCCCATGTAACTTTCTCCACAACTTCCCTCTCCGCTGCCATACTCCTCCTCCAAAGCTTCTTCGACATCCTCTACGCCCTCTCCGACACCGAAGACGACCTCCGCTCCGGCGTCGGAAGCATGGCCGTAAGATACCGCTTCGCGATTCCGCAGGTACTAGGTGTCCTTCTTGGGTTGATTATTGCGTGCTTGGGGGTTTCGGGGTGGAGTGCAGGCTTTGGGGGGGTGTATTTTGGTCTTGGCGTTTGTGGAGTTTGGGCGTCGCTGGGGGGGAAGGTTTTAGGGTTGATGAGGGTGAAGCTTGGGATCGGGAGGATGGGGATGGGGAAGGAAGAATGGGGTGGGTGGAATATTCCTGTTGCTGTGGGGTGCTTGATGGGAGGCTTGGGGTGGGAAGGGACTGGGAGGGGTTGAAGTGAAGGTGTTGGGTTGGGTTGAGTTGATGTTGATGTTGATGTTGATGTTGATGTATGTATTCTGGTAACTGTAGAGAGAGACTTTTGAGTTTGCCTTCGGTTGGTTTAATTAATCAATCAATCAATCAGCTAACTAATGCCGTTACGCTCTTTCTACTGGATAAAGCAAACTAACTACAAGTTTCTTCTATTGGATTAATTTCAAACATCTGTCTGCAGCATTCATAATATCATATCGTATCATATCATATCATATACCCTGATAGTTATGATCTCTAACTAAAATATATAATATAATATCAATAAACTTCACCTCCCAAATCCCACAACACCTGCTCACTAGACGAACTCGGAAAATTCACATCAGGGAAATGATCAAAAAACGCATCAAAATACCCCGGATTTGCACCTGCCACAGCCGAATTCTCAAAGAGACCATCAAAGTCCGGCGGGAGCGCTGAGACCAACAACTCCTTTTCGGAGACGTTCATGGCGTTGTTCGCTGGATTTGGAGTTTGAGGTTGAGGTTGGGGTTGTACTAGCCCGTTAGGAGGTGGGAGTGGTTGTACGTCAAAGGCGGAGGAGGAGGAGGAGGAGGAGGAGGAGGAGGGGGTTGAGGTGGTTTGGGTATCGCGTGAAGCTTGGATTCCAGAGTCACGGGGTGGTTGGGTAGGATAGATTGCTATTGTTGCTGATGATGAAGGAGCAGGTTCAAGGTTGAGATTCAAACATCGATGGAGATTGTCTAAGGCGTGTTTCCCGAGTCGTCTCATGATAGCAGCTAGCCACCAGGTGGAGCTTAGGGATTCGAGGCATTGGTAGAATGTTTCTAGGTTCGCTTTTGCGAGGGTCTTGACGCTTAGGAGTTTCGATTCCCTGCACGGTTTGTATGTGATTGAGAAGACGAGGGAGAGTGTATACGCAGACATGGGTATGGGGGATAGGTCTCGCATATTCTTTGCACGACAGAGGGAGGCCAGCGTCAGGATCGAGTGGCTTTGGCGGATTTGAGACGCACGGGAATGCGAGCGGCCTTGGAGGTTCTTTGAGTGGGTGGAGAGGATCACGAGGGCGTGGTAGTAGAATTCTAGAGAGTCTAGTTTTGTCGAGTTAGAGATGTTTTGTTTGCGTGCAGTGGAACGGACGGGCTTCATACCTAGTAGTTCGGATGTTGTGTCCCATGCGTCGCAGCTTTCGACGATCTCCTCGAAACTGGGAATGTCGACGTCGACATCGTTTGATGAGTCCACGATTGGTCGGTAGGACTTGATGACTTCGCCTAGGTGCTGTGCAAGACGCAGCCAAACCCGGAACGGGGGGTGGAATGATGAGAGAATATTGTCGACTCCCTGGCTCATGTCACGCTCGTTGATGATGATAGGCCTTCCATTGATGGCGGAATTCCATCTGTCCAAACTCCACAAGGACCAAAATAAGGCCTTCAAGGCAGGGCTTGTGTGTCCTTCAGGGTTTGATACAAGGTGCAGCGCAATAGTCTGAGAGTGATGCACGGCTGAACCAGGTTCAAGGCGCACTCTTCAGATCCGTCAGGGCCCCATCCATGTAGCGACAACAACGTGAGAATTCGTATCGTCAGAACCCTCTTCTTCTCTTCTTTTCTGGGCATGTTTTTCAAAATGTCGCGGTGGATACGCTCGCTGAAGCTTTCCTGCTGCAGGACTTCCGGGTCTGACCCTAGACGTAAGAAGGGCGGCGCACTCCTGTCCTTCGAGGCCACCAGACAAATAGTCTGCAATAGTGGAATAGATAATGTCCCATTCGCGGACTGCGAGCGTATCTCATTCTCGTCAAGAAGCGGCAACAGCGGATGGATGCGATCGAAATAGATGTTGACAAGCGCCTCTACATCCACCTTTGGAGGTAACACAATGCTACCATTCACATTCGTTGATTGACCGATGCCTTCTCGTCCAGTTAATGAAGAGAAACCTCGTTGATCTCGCTGAGAATGGATGGAGTCGTGATCCAGCCAGGCGCCTACATCACCTTTCCCGGACCGACCTTTCTGCAGTCTAGACTCCCTATCGTCCAATAGAGTCACAACAGGATTGGTATCACAGACGAAGTGATGTGTAGCCGACTCTTGCTCTTGGGAGAATGCATCTCGTCCAGGATCCCTAGGCGGCGAGGCATGACGCCTGGGAGAGCTCAGCGCTGCAGCGCCACTCACTGATTGATGTATGTCATTAGAATCCCCCCGACGAGGTCGTTTCCGGGGATTGGGCATGTTATGAAGACATCGTTTCTGTCTTTATCAGCTCAACTGTGAACGACTTGGCAAGGGCCCAGCAGACGGACCTTTTTATGACGACATGGAGTACAAGCCCGGTGTGCTTGTGGCCTTTTGATATTTCTGCCGTCCTGGCCAATCAAGAATGTAAGCTCCATTGTGAGAATCCTGTGATATGTTTAGGTTTTGAAAGTGTAAAAAGGAAGTCCGAAGTCCTGGTGGCGGAGCGGCGGTAGAACAAGATTAGTAAGTCCGCTCCAGATTAGGAAAGTCCGCTATTGCAGCTCTCTAGCCTGGCTTAGGGCTGGATAATTGAGTCATTGATGAATTAAGAATGCCTCACTCTTGCTCACTTGTCCCTCCCAGCATCATTTGACAGGGTTTCTTCCAGCCAGGTTTGGTCAGGATGTTGCCAGGCTCCCCCACAATTCTGGACACACATTTGTCGGTCACAGGACCATCATGAACTTGGTAAATGGCAGGAAATGTTCCACCCAATACAGAGTATAGTAAACAGAATTCTAAATCCCATGTTCCCCTGCATAGCATTTGAAACATTAGCACAAGTCCAGCAAATAACCCTAACTCAAGCCCAGTTAGACCACAGTACAAATTGTAATCAAAATATTAGATTATATTCCATTTAAATAATAATATCACATAGATATCTTGCAAAATGGTCTAATATCCCACCCCCACCCCCGCTTTCCCAAAACTATGGATAACTACCCGAAAAGCATCGGATCCATCGCATGTTTACCGTATATCGGAGGGAAATCGAACCCATCCTCACACGCCTTGATAATGTCTTGTTGACTACGCCCGGAAATGTTCTCTTCCACTAGATAAGGCGTCAGGTATATGCAAAAAGGGATTCCCTCCATAAGCTATAGTTATCTAGATTAGCACAACCACAAGCAAGGTAGGTGGAATAAAATAATAACATACTATCTCTGAGACCTGGGGCTTCTCCGGTCCAGAAACTCAGCCGACACGACAAGGGAGTGTTCGATTTTGATATTCCGCGACAAAAAGGTCTGCGAGTAGGAGTTCAGACTGCGAGGTAGATAGATTGGCATGCTTATTTGTTGCTCGTGGGCTGTATTCTCCTGAGAGAAGTCATGGGTCTCTTCGAAGATCGTGAGGTTCTTGTTTGCGGTCACGAAGTGGGTATTGTATCGGACCGATTCAGCTGCTGTTGCGTCGAA
Organism: Aspergillus cavernicola; assembly: GCA_027569065.1. Lineage (NCBI taxonomy): Eukaryota > Fungi > Ascomycota > Eurotiomycetes > Eurotiales > Aspergillaceae > Aspergillus > Aspergillus cavernicola. The sequence goes on along the minus strand of JAPDEK010000069.1, from coordinate 164,859 downwards.
TTTGATGTCGTGTTTTTCGATTACTTCAACCGTAACAGATTCTAGGGTGATATCCTCGGATCGTGGTGGAAACCAGCATTCGAGTGGAAAGGTACATCCGTATGGGACTGCTTGGTCTGGGATGGAGAGGTGGTATTGACTGGGTTGGAGGGTCTTCCAGCAGCCTAAGGTTATGTCAGTACATTGATGTCTGAGGATGGATAGTGAGGAATACCGTCGGAGAAGCCAGACCAATGCAGTCCACGACGGCTCTTGGAACCGTGTAAATCCTGATCGGCTTCGAGACTACAATATCTCGCTTCAGCCGACGCTGAACGAGAACCTCTACATGATATGTATGGCACTCGTATTCCGGACCCGTTAGGGTATCAAGTTCAACCCCTGACAGCGGAATGTTGAATGGAAATGCGTGGTTTCCTGGCTGTAGTTGAAAAGACCTGACTGTTTCCGGCACCGCTAGGATCCCAGTGCGTTCAAAGGTGACACGCTCGCGCTCGTCTGATACCAGAAACCCGACCCGAGGGCTGCAGTGGAGAGTCAGTGGGTGAGATATAAGCTAACATTGTTTCTGTGGAGCTCGTTACATTCTAAATTTTCCAACCACCCGCACTGTGATGCTTTTGAACGAGGCGGCTTGGGCAACGGAGAGGGAGAATTCCCCTATGATGGAATTAAATGATTCCATGTATTGGATATCCGGGAGAAATATGCATGATTGGTCAAGCCTAAGAGTGGTTAATACTCTAACAAAGTACGTGAAACAGGGAATATCATACTGTAAATCACAGCCTGTGATATCTTTGCCCAACATCATAGTAATATGAGCAAAGCCTGTCTCTCGATAGAGGTAACGCAAGTAATGATCGTGATCTGGTTGTAGTTGAACATATCTAGGGTGAGGAGAGCTTTCGTATACTTATACTGTGCACATAGAGGACCGTCGAGCGGACCTTCCTAATCGAGCGTCCGCTCCGACTTCCTTCCCGCCTGGCACGTGGTCGCCACTATTATGTACTCGATTAATCCGAGGATTTCATATATAGGTATAGGGGTAGGTAACCCCAATAGATAGCGAGTAATACGTTGCATCACTAATCAGTTATAGTAAGAGTCAACACCAGCCTCCCCCTCCCCCTTCCCCCTCCGTCGAAGAACAAATCCATCCACGACAACCATCAGACAAATGAGAAAACTAACAAACATAAACGCAGTATCAGCTTTCGCAGCCCCGCACCGATTCCCAAGTTTCCCAGTCCCGTCTGTGGAATAAAACCAGCACAGCTTCCCATCGTATCTTCCTATCCAGCAACCACCGCTAAGCAGTGGGTTGTCCCAGATTGTATCATCCATGTTGCAGTTCGTGCCGTCCAGGAAGATGGCGTAGGTCTAATCCCAATTATAACAGGTGTTAGTAGATTATTTACGTAGGAAGTGAGGTATAGAAGAAAGGAGAAGTGGCAGTAGATAATGAATGACGCACAATTCCTGCAGCGAGCATACTAAGTCCCGAGAGTGCATCCGCCGCCCATAATACAGATCCTGCAAGGTGGGTGTGTCGGAGAGATAGAATCCCAGCTAGAGCTATGAGGAGACCAAAGGCGCCAGTGGAGACTGCGTAGATAGTCGCTGGGGGGACGGGCTCAATCTCTGTTTGCTGGCCTTGGGTGAGGTTGGCGGAGATACTGAGGACAATAAGTGCGGAGATGATCTGGGAAACTCGGAGTATTGGTGTTAACTGCATGATGGGGGCTTCGTTTGAAGGGTTGAGACGCGTCTGAGAAGTCCCAGTTTGGTGGACAGATATCTCAAATTACAGATGGGAGAGGCGATTTAATAAGACTACAGAATTTGAGAGAGACACCCTCCTTCAGCGCTGGGCAGTGTTTATTGTTTGATTTCTGCGGCGCAGTTGATTCATAGGACGAGACTGATTGTTGGAAACGCTTATCTACACTAAGCCTGGGGGCCCGGTGTAATTGAATGTTCGATGCATGTTTTCATCCAATCCTCAACCATGTGTTGGTGATACTGCAGGGCCAGCGCTTAACGGGCTGTTCAAAAGGCTTGTACGTGGGAGTGGCTCGTAGATCATCAGGAAGGCGTCCGTAACATGCCGATCCTCTCTCTATGAGTGCACAGACCGTGGACAGATCATGGTTATCACCAATTGGATGGTGATATTGATGTAGTGGTGGAAGGTTGTTGGTAGCCTATTTTCCCCTTGGATAGATAGGGCAGCGAAAACGGCCATGATTGTCGCTTCCTACTCTACTTCAGACCGAGGGATCGACATGTAAGTTTTTCTCATGTGGTGCCTATGTTTAGTTGTTTAGTTAGTCAATCAACAACCCTAACCCCCGCCAGGAAATAGGTACTGCCGTAGGTTCTGCTCTGTAGGCAGACTCATTGTTATTGTTAATGTTGAAACCTGAGGCCCTATCTCCGATCGATATCCGTCCCGACTACTTTCGATCTCCCGTTTTAACCCCGACCCGGAGATAATCTCCCGATCTCCATCAAAAGAAGTATATAACCACGAACCCCGATATTTAAGAACCACAAACAATCCTTCTCGTCCCAACTACAACTAAAGCCAAAGCCAAAGCCAAAGCAAACCAACCCAACCCAACCCAACCCAAAGAAAAATGTCCAAACTCGTCATCTTCGGCGCAACAGGCCAACAAGGCCACGCAATCCTCTCAAAAATCCTCACACACCCGACCCTCTCCAAAAAGTACTCCCTCCGCGGTATAACCCGCAACACAAGCAGCCCCAAAGCCCAAGACCTCGCGACTCGCGGTGTCGAAATGATCGCAGCAGACATCGACATCCCTACTACACTCCCGAACGCCCTGGCCGACGCAAAAACCGTCATTCTGATTACCGAGACACAGTACGAGTCGGATTTGAAGGAGCGGGAATTCGCCCAGGCGAAAGCTGTTGCTGATGCGGCTGTTCTTGCGGGCGTTGAGTACTTTATCTTCAGTACTGCGGTGCACTGTTGCAAGCTGTGGGATGGGGGTGCAGTGGATCAGTTCGACTCGAAGGCTGAGATTGAGATTTATTTGCGGGGATTACCGTTCAAGACGGCATATATTGCGCCCGGGATGTTTATGCAGAATCTGGTGACGGTGATGGCGCCGCGGCGGGGAGATGATGGGTCGTATGTGATTGTCTCGGTGAATGATCCGGATACGAAAGTCCCTCTTATTGATGCGGTTGGGGATACGGGGGCTTATCTTGTTCCGCTGCTTGAAGACCCGGAGCGGGTTGTGGATGGGAAGGTCATTTATGCGGCGTCTGGGGTGTATTCGTTTTCGGAGATTGCGGAGATCATTGGACGGGTTTCGGGGGAGACGGTGAAGTATGTTCGGATTCCGGGGGAGGTGTATCAGGGATTTATGAAGGAGGAGCAGGGGGGGAGGATGCTGGCTATGATGAACTTTTTTGATCATCCGGGATATTTTGGGGCTGGGACTGAGGAGAAGGTGGAAGAGACGGCACGGACTGTGAAGGGGTTGACGAGCTTCGAGGAGTTCGCAGGGAAGTTTTGCGTGACGCTTTGATTTGATCAAGAGATAGAGATAGATTTGAATTTATATCTACCTGTACAGTACCACTTGCGAGTGGTTTCGTCGGGAACCACGGTCTTGAAACAATAGAGATACCCGTCATGTGAAAGGAACAAGATGGCCGTATGCTTGGGCATGTATATTCGAACAGGGGTATTAAAAGTAGAGGGATTGTAAAACACCATATGGGCTACGCGCAGCTTTTGGACCGGATTCACGGATAATGATATCCAGGATATGGTTGACGATGCTTTTAGAGCGGGAATCATTCTCGAGCGTTCAGACTGCTATCCTTTCCTAGATATATGGTGGACATCGGGGTATTCGATCATACAGAGAGCTCCGATCCGGTTGTACCAGAAGGATTCAGGTTCATATGAACTTAACACAAGTAATAATAGACATACGCGCTATATTCCATCGATTTCAACTTCCATGGCTTGCATCAGTTCTCTGAACCAGGACACCCGCTTCGCGTACCATGCGTCTGCCTCAGCATCAGCATTCACAGGCTCTTTCCACCTAGCATATTCCCCCTTCAGCCATTTGGCGTATCTCTTCATTGAACCTAGCACTATGCGCTGACTTTCGTAGCGAACAATGTCGGGGATTCCTCGCCACGCATCGTTTTTATGATCAATCTCATACGTTTTCTGCGGGTATTAGCACTATCTGGTGTAACTTATATTGGGTGTCTCGGAGGACACTCACCATCTTCTTCAGTCTCAACTTATCTGTTTGGTATATTTCTTGGAGCATGCATATCCATTGATATCTCAGCTTCCCCAAGGGCTCCGCCTCCAGTTTCTGCATATCTTTCTCTAGCATGGTGATAGATTCGCTCTCTTCCTCCAGAATTTCGTTGATCTCGGTCGTGTCTAAGGGCTCTGCATCGGTGGTAGCATAATAGAGCCCGCTCCCTCTTTTGCAGCAAACATGAGTTATACCAAGCCTCTCAAAATGTGTTCTTCGCAGGATCGACATGAGTAACTTCTTTGGTGGCTCACAACCTTGAACTTCCTCGATGATGCATAGTAGTTCGAGTACCCAGATGACACGAGGGAAATCTGGATACAGGTAACCCAAGGTCTGGAGATTGAATGTCGCAGCAACGCAGCACCCATCAGGGGCACAGGCGCACCTGCAATTATCCGACGCGAGCATATCGAGGCCGTGTGCCAGGCATGTATGGATGCAGTTGATGATTGTTGGGATCCTCTCGTCATAAGAATGTGATAACTCTGGGAGCAGGTAGAATAGAACAGTTCGCCTGTTCTTATCAACAGCATTAACATCCGTTCCGTGGTCAATGAGAAACCCGGTCAAGTCGACAAGGGCGTGTGAAGGCAATAAATGAATGGCATGTTGCCCTTCACTGTTGAGTTGGTTGTATTTTGTAAACCCGCAACGGACAAGAGTATCGGCTTCATCATAGTGTGAGATATAGTGCAAAAGAGTGTTATATGTTGTGAAGCAGGTAGGGTCCTTAAAAGTGAAGTTCACATCAATGCAAAGCTTGACGAGTTTTGCAAAATATGCTCGTCTTGTATCACCAAGACCTGTCTCGTCATTGCATACCAGACACACGATCGAATAGTCAACACATCGTTTAAACAGCTCTGTTTCACAGCAGGACTGTATAGTTTCAAGGGAGTCTACAATCAAGTCCCAGTGCCCTCTTATAGATGCGCATTCGATAAAATTCCAATTGTCAAGACTATTCTCGTCGAGGAGGATGTTGGCGCCTTTCCTGATGAGCAGTTGGACCACTTTAGTATGACCCATTGCCGCAGCATACATCAGAGGGGTTCTTCCTTCCTTATCAACGGCATCAACATCATGCCCAGCTTGGAGTAGCACTTTCAAAATTTCCAACTCCGAAACTGCTAGGTGGAGTGGTGCCTGACCTAGGAAATTCCTTTCGCTGAGCACACTCGATGGCCGTGAGACCAAAGATGTAACAGCCGCCACAGAACCCCTGAGAATAGCTTCGTGCAGGATAGATAACCCACCAAAACCTGTTTGCATCAGTAAAATGGCCCATTTGCTCCCCTGCATTTGCTAACCTGGATCGACTTCAGCCATCCTTGCTGAAAATATGATGAAGAACGGATCTTGACTGGCATCCATAATCACTTCAGGCCACTGGAAGAGCTCTAAGCAAAGATGCACACTGGGTCAAAAACCTATTCAGATCAATGTTTAGTTCCAGGCCTCCAACATACACCCCACAACCGAGACGTACTCTGGGCCATGGTTCTCAAGAGTAAGGTCTAGTTCAGAAAAAAAGAAGCTTAACATCTCAGAGACATCATCGTAAGGGCGCCCCCAACCGGCTCCGGATAAAAGCTCCTATATAAACTGTTGGGTATTGAGTCACCACATCTGGATTAGGAAGAGGCCTACCTGGATGTAGCTGTCACCTGCTGGGTTTATATGGTATCTCATTGAGCTATCGGACCTGTATAGTTTGATAAACCTTTCTTTCGTTTCGGAAAGCGATATCTCGGAATGCTTGAACAGCCATAGAGCCTCAAAACCGGGAGACGTATATCTCACAACGCCTTGCACTGTTAATGCTGGCCTCAAGGAATACTTGCCGGCACCGGACATGAACTCAAGTCCTGTTATCACTGATAGTGGAATGCCGTATCTTGTGAGAGCAACTCGTAGGTTCCAACGATATCGTCGCCCCGTACATCGTGCATTGTCGCAGCTTGTGAAGAAACTGGACAGGGGGGTATATTCGAAGCCCCAGAAGCGACCTGCGGTACTTTGCGTGAGATGACATGAACAGTGACAATGTTTCACAGTGCAGCTCGGTACTCTCCGGCGATATACTGTTCTTGTGGTGGACATTCCTACGCCCGTTTGTGCTCTGCTCGTGCTCGCGATGGGAACGAGAGAGGATTCGGTGGATTGCACCGGTTCGTTCGGGGGTAGAGCGAGATGAGGTCGATTACTGGTGGCAGCCAATGCTATTACAGCCGTCATCGCTGGGACATTTCTGGAGATGACTTGGTGGAGATCACGCGTGAGTGCACTATACAAGTTAGCAAGTTGGTCAACCTGAGTATTGACTACCCACCAATTCAACTCGTTGCTAATGGAATCAACCTTGTCTCCTGCGGCCCTGAGTTCCTCCTTGATGTCACCCAGCTTCCGCGTGGCCTTCCATTTGCTGTTTTCATTCTTCGCGAGCAGGCCAGCAATTCTTTCCACAGTATTGTCGACGCTGCTATACACCAACTGACAGTGGCCTATCGCACAGTCCACGAGCTGGTGTCCATCAAAATCCTCCAGCGAAAGGAGGATTTGACGAAGAAACGTCAAGCGACCGAGAAGGAACTCCACCTCATCCCCAGCCTTTTTCTGGAGGAAGTCGCGGGTTCTCGCGCAGGCGACTGATATTGTCTGTGATCTCGACGGCAAAAGCCGCGAGTCCGATCCCAGCAGAGACAACGCCAACAATCTCAGCCATACTTGAAACACTGTCTGGGTGATGGAGATGAGATGGAAGTTGGATAAGAGTTGAGCTCGAGGTCGGCGCTTATGATGGTCTGGTGTCAGCCTTGCCAACGACACTGCCTCAACGAAGAACCAATGAAAAGATACGAAGCTGCAAACATGCATACAGATGCGACCGCTACGAGCTGAGGATATCTATCCAAGGACTGAGACCTGGGCAGTCATGCCGTTGGGAACTCCGGTCCGATCTCTTGCTCATCCAGGTACGTACTTGATCTGCAGCAACGAGACCTATGGATACATTCACTTCAAGTTTCATTTCACTCAGCTCGGGCGGTATTTACCGTGGTTATTTCTTGATCCTATGTAATCTGCGAACTATTCTAACATATTCGTGGCAGAAGCCATGCAAGATTCGTGAACGCGCCGCCTGCTGCCACAGACGCTTCTCAACATGCCGACTAGCCACCTCTACGTCAGTGTCTAATGGCGCTCCCATGGACAACAGGTAGGTTCTTCATCTGATTACGACCTCCAATGATATCCTGAACGATGTCAACGACGAGAAAAATCGATAATTCCTCGCGGCGAAACCCCTAGCCCAGGCTGACCCTCCCCAGAGATGCCCCTGAGCCTCACAAGCCGGGATGAGTCGAAGTAAAATTCGGCCGAGCCCAAGAGTTCAGACTGAGTTGAATTGTCCGATAGATGTGAGATCGACTCTGATAGAGAAGATGCAATTTGGAGAATAATCGTCATCGAGCGAAATCGGACTCTGCGGGGTAAAGACTCTCCCCGACCCGAATGAATAAATCATCATCCTCCACTCCCACTTACCTTGCCTACTGCAGACCTGTATCAGAACATACCTAATCAACAGTCCAAAAACCAAACAAAATGTCCCAACCCAAACTCGCCATCTTGGATGACTACCAAGGCATCTCCGCCCCCCATTTCACCCACCTCTCATCCCGCATCTCCATCAGCCAATTCCCCTCAACCCTGGACCCGCGCGACCCAAGACAGCAAGAAGAATTAATTACGCGACTGCGCCCATTCGATGTGATCCTGGCAATGCGAGAACGGACACCATTCAACGCAGAAACCCTCGGCGCACTGCCGAATTTGAAACTCCTCCTCACGACGGGAACGCGCAATCGGGCGCTCGATACGGAGTTTTGCGCGGCGCGGGGTATTCCTGTTGCTGGGACGGTTGGTCGGGCGAGCGGGGGGGTCCACTCAACTGTGCAGCATACGTGGGCGTTAATTCTGGCGCTGGCGCGACATGTCGCGCGGGACGATGCGGCGTTGAAACGGGGAGAAGAACTCTGGCAAGGGTCGCTGGGGATGTCGTTAGCGGGGAGGACGTTGGGGTTGGTTGGGTTAGGGAAGTTGGGGGTGCAGGTTGGACGGATTGCGATTGAGGGGTTTGGGATGGAAGTTATTGCGTGGTCGACGAATTTGACGCAGGAGAGGGCGGATGAGCTAGCTAAGGGGGTTGGGTTGGCGGAGGGGAGTTTTGCTGTGGTGCGGGATAAATTGAGGTTTTTCGGACGGGCGGATGTGGTTAGTGTGCATCATGTTTTGTCGGAGCGGAGTCGGGGGATTGTGGGGAGGAGGGAGTTGGATGCGATGAAGAGGGGGGCTTTGTTGGTGAATACATCGAGGGGGCCGTTGATTGATGAGGAGGCTTTGCTGGAGACATTGAATGCTGGGGGGATTGCTGGGGCGGCATTGGATGTGTTTGATCCCGAGCCTTTGCCTAGAGATAGTCCGTGGCGGACGACGGCGTGGGGGGAAGACGGACGCAGTGAAGTTGTGTTGACGCCGCATATGGGGTATGGCGATGAGCAGATCCACGGGTGGTACGATGAGGTGGCAGAGAATCTGGAGGTATGGCTGAATGGGGGGGAACTCAAGACACTGCTATAGTTCTAGTCATGCTTGAAGATACCGAGGACCTCCTCTGACCAAATCTCATGATATTCAGGAACCGCCGATCTGAGTCTAGGACCTCGGATAAATCAGATGTCAGCCTATCATCATGATTAGATCACTGTATGGAGTAGATCCATAGCATGTCATTCTCCTCCATATGATTCTACCCTCGGCTCAAGACAAAGAAACGTCATATAAACACCACCACCCACCTTCTCTTCTCTTCCATCCTTCTCCTCTCACACTATCTACTACCGTAACCTTACAAAACCCTCAAAATGTCTCCCATCGCAATCCAACAACCCACTACCACCACCCCTCCAACCAAAGAACAACCAACCAAAGAACAACCAACCAAAGAACCCAAAACCCACCCAACCATCCTCCGCATCTCGCACAGCCCCGCCGCCTTTGCCAACAGCGCAATCTCCACAACCTCCCTCCCAGCGGGCTCCCTCTTCGCAAAGATAACCACCGCCACCCCATCAAAAAAGGCCTACACATCCGTGCAAACCAGCCGCAACACGCACATCGAACTCAACTCCGACCTAGTCTTCTGCAACCACTCCTGCAACCCATCGCTGAATTTCGATATGGCCAAGATGGAGGTCCGTGTTGTGGATGATCGTCCGTTGAATGTTGGTGACGCTTTGACGTTTTTTTATCCCAGTTCGGAGTGGGATATGGATCAGCCGTTTGAGTGTAATTGTGGGGCTGGGGAGGGTAGGTGCAAGGGGGTTATTCGGGGGGCTGGGGGGATGAAGAGGGAGGAGTTGGAGGGGTATTGGTTGAATGCGCATATTGAAGAGATGGTTAGGGAGAGGGATGGATTTTGATTTTCCTTTGTTATGGTGTAGAGAAAAGGTGTATATATATATATTATAGCATAGATGGTGTACATAACGGAGGCGTATTTCAACAATACAGCAGCGCATTTACTATAACTACTATGAGCAGATTTTCGATTAATCAGGGCACTACGCAAAGACTATGAGAGACTATGAGTTGTCGTAAGACATAAGATTCACATCCACCGCAAGGCTAAGTAGAGTCATACCATCATCAGGCATCTAGATACAAAAGAAAAGCAGAAAGAAATCTGTTCGAAAAACAGGTCCGACTCGTCCTTCCCACTGCAAGCAACTTCTCACCAAGCGCCCAAAAGCCAGGGTAGGTCATGTCCCTCCTATCGATCAAAACAAATCCAAGTTGAATTGAGAGAGAGAGAAACCACGAAAGTTTCCGTCTAGTGAGTGTGTGTTCTGAGGTTCAAAGATTCAAAGACCCTCTCCGTAGCACTTGCCCATGTAGCAGAAGTGGTGAGCGCAGCAGTGCTTGCCACTCTGGTTGCCGCACTTTCTCTTGCAAGGGTTGGGGGTTCCTCTCGCCAGGTCCTCTCGGGATCCGGTGGTCTCGACTTCGGTGATGCCATTGCCAGCTTCGGTAGTGTCAGCCTTGGCGGTCTCAGCTTCGGCAGCCTGGATAAGGTAGAGAAGAGAGAAGGTTAGCAACGGACTGGACTGGACTTGACTTGACTTGTTTTGTCTTGAGAAGAAAGGGTATGAGATGAGGTGAACCCACCGTGTCACGAGCGTCAGTCTCAGCGACTATCTTGAGCGCTTCGGATTCAGCGATCCAGGTTCCATTCTCAAGCTTGCGACCCTTGGTGCAGAAGCTGACCATACAAAAGTCGCCAGGGCAGCAGCTGGAGTTGAACATGCATTCACCGCCGCAGCCCTTTTCCTGCTGTGTTGTGGCGAAGGTTAGTTGGGTAGTCAAGTAAAGGTAGTAGATCTTGAAGGCTTACCTGGGTGTTGTTAACGGTGGTAGCGAGCGTGGAGACGGGCAAGATGCTGAACATCACGGTGGTGGTCATGGAGGGGTGAAGGATTGCAGGGAGGGTCATCACTATGAAGGGAGAGCAGGGTGGTTAGGATTGTCGAGGTTGATAGTGGTTGAGGAAGGGGACATACTATCAGTGGGTTTGTCACCAGCAGGGGCACCAGTCACACCACCACCCATGGTGGTCAAGACAGTCACGGCAACGAGGGTAGGGTTGACGTGCATTATTGAGATTGAAGAGTTGAAGTTGAAGGTAAAGGTTGAGATGAGAAAGGCTGAGAAGCTTGAGCGGAGGAGATGAAGGATCAAAGGAAGGATTGTGAGAGGAAGAAGAGAGAGCTTGAAGAGGTGCGAGGACCACTACTTTATAGACAAGAGTGATATCCCAATCCACTCTTCTTCGCTTCAGATTATTCCTCTTCTGTTTAGAATCACAGAAACATTCACTCAGTGTTACGCATTTGAAGATGGGCCGGCATTAATCCGGAGATGAGGAGGGCCTCCAGTGAATCAACAACCAGTTTTACCCAATGATTGCTTAGTACAGCTGCATGTCCAGGGCTTTCACAGGTGGTGAACATCAGTTCCTGGATCAGCAAAGCCTGATGCAATAATAAGCTCAATGATTGGTTGAAGCATTGAATCACCTCTCTTCACTTCACAAGAATTGAGGACTCCGGCTGAGAGTGCTCCATTAACACAAAGACATCATGCAGGATGATGAAATTCGCTCACCAGCTGGGATCCGGCTCAATGATGGATATTCAGAAGAGATGATGAAGTCATGTCTGAATCTGGGATTCGGCTTTTTTGGGGGGGGGGGTTTGACGCACTCCAACACAACCGGCAGAGAGATTCTTTACGCAATACCATTTATTGCTGACAGCCATACGACATACCATGAGGGACTGAACGGTGGTCCTGTGTTGGTCCATTGCTACTCGACCTGAGTAGGTTGAGGGTGACACATCGAATGTTTTGATATCGAGAATACTGACATTATGACCTCGTCTTCTATGATGCTAGAAAAAGATTCAGACTTCTATCCCAATCTATCGCATCACCCTCAAAGTGCCCTCATCCAGCACAAAACACCGAAACAAGAAGAAGCGCAGTTGCAGCCCTTTTCAAACAGAACCTCCTGCCACTCGCAGAGTAAGTTTACGTCGTCCAATCCGTCATCCAACTCCCCTAGAACGTAAACAGAAACGAAGTAGGCGCTGACACCACCTGAATGGAACAGAAACACTACCGCAACCGGCACTCCCTCCTTCCGGTTTCCCGCCGTCACTCAAACACATGATGAAATCGGACCACCCGAGCGAGTTCGCCTCGTTATCCTCGTCGAACGCAGGGTCAACCTGGCTGAGTGTGGCACAGGTGACGGGATACGTTGTATCATCGTGGGTCATGGGGGATGTGTTGTGATGTTGTAGACGCTTTTGATCCCGACGGGTGGTGTTTTGCAGATGTATCCGGGGAGGTTCTTCGGCCATTCTGAGAAGGCGTGGTTGTAGATTGCGTTGAAGGTGACGTCGGCGAGTCAAGCTTTTGATTGGGTACTACTAAGGGGGTTACTGCCTCCTTGTATAGAATGCTGATCGAAGCTAACATCACAGGCTGTTATATATGCGATTAGAGAGGATGGTATTCATAGCTGTGCACATAAATATCCGTGCTCTACAAGACCCTTAGGCATGTCCTTCCTACCCCTTGTCAAATAATGAATTAGGTTGGCTAATAGAATAACCCAATTCAGAAGCAGTGATTCCCAACTTAGGTTCTCTATTTCAATGATAGCTAATACCTCCCTTCATCCTGATTTAAATCCATATTTCCCATACAAGATGCCCCTCCACCAAATATTCAAAGCCCCTTCTGATACCCTGGACTCTTCTTTAGTATCACAACCCACTCTTCCTAAATCTAGATCCCGTCCTTAGCAACCTTACACATCTCAACCGCTCCGCCCCCCACATCCACGCCGGCACCGAAAAACCATCAACTTCCATAACCCGCCCAAAGACATCAAAGCCCCCTCTAGCCATCCAATCAACGCTCAACATCCGCATCGCAACGATCACCAACAACTGACACGCCGACATAAATGGATCCTCGCCGAAAACATACCGACCCGACGCGGCTGTCGGCTTAGTATTTTACACCACCGTGGCATGCAAGGGGGTCTTTGCGGTGAGATTATACGTGTTATTGGGGGTTGAGGACTTCGTATGTACATACACACTGTGGAGATGTGGGGGAGGGATCGGACATAGGTGCCGAGGGTGTCGAGGTGATAATGTATTGGTTGTGTTCCCTGGCGTGTAGGGTACGGGAGAGGTAAGATCTGATTCCCAGAGCCTAGTTGGCGTTAACTGTACCAGTCAACTAACTGCCTTCCTTGGGAGTAGGGTCGACACCGGCCATTTAGCTACTCCCCCTTTCCCTGCATAGACTCATTATGGAACCGTGCCTCGACATCACCCTGTGCGATCCACCTGCTCGCGTAGACAAGCTGAAGGACATTTATGTATTGCTTGTAAAGCATAAATGGTAGTGAGATATAAAAGAAGACGGTTGGCCAGTAGCTGTTGATAGTATTTTCCCTGACGAGCGTTAGGAGATTATGAGCCAAGGCAGGGAAGATAACATAACATACCGACGCATCCCAATTCCTCCCAGATCCCGAGAAACCCACCATCCACTGATCAAAGTGGCAGAATCATCATCCGAGAAAGATAACAGGTAGACCGTGATGAAAAAGAGTTCATTCAGTGTACAAATTGTAAAAAGAACCGTCTATATTTCCAATATCAGCATATACCCACCACAGTCCCTACCAATCATCTTCAAATGGGCAAAGAAAGATACATACCAGATTAGAATAATACCCCCGAAGCACCCACGGCCACGCCGCATCAACAGATTTATGACTCCTCCCCGTACCCCCCATAACCAACGTGGCATACATATGGGCAAAATGGCTCGCAAAATCCAGACTAATCAATCCCTGAATCACCATCCCGCAGGTGGGAAACACGCTCGCCAGGAAGATAAGGAGACATGTCGTGGCGCAGCGGTCAATCAGCATATCCAGCACGGCACCAAACCGCGTGGACTGGTTGAAGTGGCGGGCTGCTAGGCCGTCGAGGGCATCGAGGAGGGAGGAGGCAGTGTAGAGGAGGGTGCAGAGGAGGGGTTGCGTGGGCATGTAGTAGAGGGATAGGGTGGCGAGGAGGATTCGGGTGTAGCCGATTAGGTTTGGGATGAAGAGGAAGATGTTTGGGGGGGTTGATTGGGGCATTGTTGGTTATGGAGGGGTGTAGAGGGGAGGAGGGAATAATAATGAAGGTTAAACTTATATGTTGTTGAGGTGAGGCTGAGTTGAGGTTGAGTTGGGGGCTGAAACAGAGTAGAACGCCGCCAGCTTCCGAGAAATATAGTGTGCCTAGACTTTAGATTAATGAGATGCAGTTCTAGGACAATCCAGGTCTGCAGACAATCCAGGTCCAGAGACGAAGGAGGTCTGAACCAAGAAAAGTTCAATTCCTTAAGCCGTGCACCTCAGCTAGAGTCTTCGTCATCTGCGCTAAATCCTCCTTGTGGCCCTTGACAACGCTGAAATAGTCCGAGGTTAGCATCAATAGCTGAAAGTCTTTCAGCCATTCATTAGTGGTACCAGCCACTTTACAAGTCACCACCGCCAACGGTTTCCAATGCCGCCGTGACACGCTCACCAATCGATCTATTGCATCCATTATTTTTGGATCTTCAGGGTCGCCCACTTGTCGTGGGGGGCTGCGCAGAGCAACTCGGAGGTCCCCAGCTCCAAGCATTAATGCGTTCACGCCGGGAACTGCGGCGATGGCGTCCGCGTTTTCTAGGGCAAGCTGAGACACGCCGTCTTTAGCCAAACGGAAGAATAACTAGTTTAGGGGAACTGGATTTACCGGGCTCTCGATCTGGATGATCACCGCGAGATTATCGTCCGCTACATGCGCATGCGAGGATCCTATCGGTGCGATATCTGTAACCCCAGGGACTAATACCGCTGGAGCTAGAGATCGGTCACCGTCTGAGTATGCATACCGACACTTGCTGACAGCTTCAGCAGCTTGCTCTGGTGTATCAATATGCGGAAAGATTATCCCTCCCACTCCTATATCAATGAAATACTTTGTATAAGCCTAGGATTAGAGCAAGAAGGTTGGAATCCAAACTCACCCGCGTCAAGAGCATAGGTTAATAGGTGTGATTGAGCAGATGGCACTCGACAGATCGGCACGGTTCTTCCCTGACTGGAGAGGCTGATAGTCTGAATCAAGCGAACGAGGTTCTCGGCGCCGATAGGCCTGTCAAGCGGAAAGCATCCTTAACAAACAGCCCTAGACCTGTGTTCCACTGCGGATGCCAAGTAAAGGAGGGTGAACGTACGTATGTTGTGCATCGATCATCACGAAATCATAGCCCAATACTGCAACAGTGCGAGCGGAGATGGTGTGTGGAATTGAGACGATGGTACCCATTAAATGTGTAGGATGACCCGGTCCTGGTTTCATAGTATTCTCTAGAGCCTTGACCAGGTTCGGGGGCTGAAAGAGCGACGCCGCACAGTATCTTTTCATTTTGAACTTGGGCTGCCGGGCTTGGAGGCGAATTTTCAAGTGCACTTTTTCTTTATATTCGTGTTCTATGGCTGAATGGGGAGAACAGTAAAAAGTAATAAAGGTTTTTACGATATTTGCCCTAGATGGAAGTTACTTCATAACGAGCCTACAATGTTACATGCAGATACAATGCTGTCCTTCCGGGCCCAATGAATAAACACTCTTGACCAGAACAAGGGTATGTCGTTACGCAGTCCCTATTGGATCATTTCCATATAGTAGCCGCCGCATTTGGGCATTTATGTAACCTTCTTTCCTACAGATGGCGCTTTTGGTTTCAGTTTTTGACTGTTCTGGTCAAAGTCATCGCAGTATACAAGTCATTTCGTGGTCACCCTGTACAAACGCATCAAGGGGCCATCCCAAGAGTCGACGTCTCTAATAATTCCTTCTAGAGGAATACGTTATAACAGCCCAGTCTGTGGTTTAACTTTGTATCAGGTTGTGACTATGATGCGACGGTGACAGGAATTTCTTTCCGTCGCAACCTTTGTCCAAATGCGGAAGTGTAGTTGTCTTAGTTGTCTATGACATGACAGGGTGAATAACGGCTACAAACTAGATTTAGCTACATACCACGCGATATTCTTCTCTACCTAATTTCAGGTTAACCTAATTTGAAAAGCAGAAATGAAGCTCGCTACTTGAGGTATCTCCTAATAATTTGTCCAATCGCAGAATCCAGCTATGTAAATTGGGTTACATCCATACCGTGCATCGTCCCAATGTATGATATCACCCATTCAGACCTCCTCGTCACCTTCGCAGCATTACCTCAGGGCCTACGAAGGTATACGGGGACATCTCCTCTTCGTCTGACTTGGGAAGACCCTGGGCTCTCTGCCGGACAAAGCGGAAGAGCTCGCTTTGCAAACCCTCGATGGATTCGCTGACTCTATCGCTGAGATCTACGTGGGTGGTGCCACTGTTGTAATTGTCTCAGATACGTCTGTATATAGAGGGATGTGTATCAAAGAATCTCCAGTAAGACTGACAGATTTGCTAACAGTGTGCTAGGCCTTTTTGAAGGTTCCCGACGCCGACGCGTTTGCCTACCATCAGGAATTGAAGAAGCTCGCCTCGTCGCTCGGTCTCTTCTCGATGGTGCTCTAGCTCAGCCGGTCGACCCCAACGAGAATGAGAATGTGCAAGCAACAGGCAAGCACTACGACACGGCATTGCCTCAGACTGAAGTTCCTGAAGCTTTCAAGGCTGCCATGCTTAAGCGTGGAAAGGTAGGCCCTAGTTCGATATTGCGCGTCGCCATCATGTTGCTGACCTGTTCAGCCCTATGCCAAGTTGATTGCCTCATCGACCGAGTCAACAATCCGTCTGTCCATTCACGAGTCCAACAATGTTGGCAAAATCACTCTTGACCTCTTCCCCCCTTCAACCAATCCGGACTTTATCACTCCTGGCACGGCGCCGTCGCGGTCCTCGCAGACGCCAGTGTGCGCACTGTCGATGCCTCAACCGTCAACATGGCCAAGTTTGAGGTCATCACCAAACGCGAGGGCTGCCCCTGGCTGCTTCGCGACAAGTCCGACCTCTTCGACTGGTTCGTTATAGAGCTAGATTTCGAGCCTCTCTTCCCCTCTGGTATGCTCGTCCACCCCAGAGACGAATACGGCCCCTACAAGTTCGAGGATGTCAACATGAAGTGTGTGCGTTCTCCTCCTGTCCACCGCCCCGCTTCTTCTGCGCGGCTTCACCATGCAAGTCGAAAAGGAAGTATTCCGCAGCAACGCCCGCGAGCTGGGCAAGATCTAGATGTGGCCCTTCGGCGACATCTTCGAGGTCCGCGAGAACCCCGACTTTAACGTCATGAACGTGTTCACCCGCGAAGCTAACCTATTAGCGCACTCTGACTTAGAATGTTTTACCAAAGCCCTTCTAGAAAGAGGCGCTGACTTGATGGACTTCTGGGAACCTCAAGTACGACTCCCAAGAGATAAAGTTAGGATAACCCTAGACCTGATCTTTCACCTCCATTATGAAGAGTGGGACACTTTGGAATGTGTTGGCTGGACGCCGCTATTACGTGCAGCTTGCCATGGACACGAAAACGTCGTGCAGCTACTATTGGCCTACGGGGCTGATACTGAAGCAAAGACATTTACGGCTGACACGGCACTATTCTTGGCCGCGGTAAATGATCACAAGGCCACAGTACAGCTGCTGATCGAACATGGCGCTAATGTCGAGGCCACAAATCATTCCAACCGAGCTCCCCTGTTAGCTGTGCTTGATGGCTACGCGGACATAATTCGTCAAATGAGGAGTACTGATCTCTCTGATGCAGTGGAGCCGCATAACTCGAGTCTCCTCGATGTGGCTCAGTTGCTGATTGATGGTGGTGCCAATATCGAGATCAGGGATTCTTCAGGACAGACACCATTAGTTGTCTCTGTGGAGAACAAATATACAGCCTTAGCACAGCTACTCATTGACAAAGGTGCCGATGTCAATGTTAGAAACAGTCGACAAGAATGGCTGCTATCTTATGCTGTCAGGTTGTGGGACGTTGGAATAGTACGCAAACTGCTCGAAGGGGGTACTGATCTAGAGTGTATGGACGAAAATGACCACACACCACTGATGTCAGCCATTCTATCGTACAAGAATCAGGAAATGGCGCAGATCTTGCTTGACGCGGGGGCAAACACCAACTCCAAGCATAGCCATGGCGACACATTATTAATGTTCGTTATCGCGCTCCAGAACACTGGACTAGCACCTTTACTAGTCAAGCAAGGAGTTGATATAGATGCCAAAAACAACGATGGACACACAGCCCTAATATCGGCTGTTCTACTCGGAAACGAGGAAGTGGTCGAATCCTGCTCCACGCAGGCGCAGATATCCACACTAGGGACAATGGCAGCAAACAAGCATTATCCTGGGCCGCATCCTGCCACAACATTGACATAGTACGCCTTCTGATTAGACAAGGGGTGGACCTAGAGGCCAGGGACGGCAATGGCAGAACAGCGATAGTGTCAGCTGTTCTATGCGAACACCAGAAAGTGGTAGAAGTATTGCTTGACGCAGGGGCAGACACCAATACCGAGGACAATGATGGTAACACGTTCTAGTCCGGGCCATTGCCCTCCAGAATACTGAGTTGGTACGTCTACTTATCAAGCGAGGGGCAGACACAAAGGCCAGGGATAATAGTCATTTGATGCCACTATCGCATGCCGTTAACATGGGTAATGAGGATATCGTACAGCTCTTGAACGAGGCAGTTCTCGTATAGCAATGCAATACCCGTTTCCTTTAGCTATTTGGGCGGTTCTAGATCAGAAGCAACTTGAATAAATCAGGGTTTTAATATTCCCAGCTATTGAAGATGCTTGATGAATAATCTCAAGTTCACTTTGAACCCACTATGGCACAGGGAAGTTGCCCCGGGCCCCGCACGCGCCTTACAGACTCAGTGCCTACCACCGCGGTAAGATAACTACCTATCTATTAACTTGTTAATAAAATAGTATCATAACTGCTAGCCACCAGATCCGATTAAACTTACATATTACTAAGAGATAAGGTTAGGTTGAGGTTGAGTTAGGGGCTGAAACAGAGTAGAACACCACCAGCTTCTGAGAAATATAGTGTGCCTAGACTTTAGATTAACTAGATACAACTCTGGGATAATGGAATATTAATATATAAGAATTTCAGGTCGTGTAGCCCATGCTTGCATGCAGTATAAGCTTAATCCTCGATAAAAAGGAACTAACTCTTAGAGATAAAGCATTATTTAGCGTCTGCTATGGGTTCCACGGAACCCTTGATAGAATTCAGCGATATTAGGTACTGCAAAGTTGACGAATGTTGTTATTTTGAGCTAACTGTTGAGATTTCTCCCGGCTATTCTGAAGATGTACTAAGCTGTTCAGCCTCTTGCTTGAGAGCCTGTCGTACAAAAAGTGGCGCAGTCCTGCAGACTTCAACCTGGCCACCAATACCATAGATACAGTGTCTGGAATTGAGAACAATCATGTATGTGAAGGATAAGCAAGAGGCTGAGTCGTTGCCTGGAAGGGTCATCCACCGCCACAGCGACCACCACAACCCTAACACCATGCCCTGTCGATAACCCATGATATCTCGTTTCTGGCTATATTTCTGGCTATATCGTTAGCTATTAGGATAGAGGACTTTGAAAGTGTAGACAATACCCGTTTAGATGAACAAGACATTTATACTGGCGAGTGATATTTTCATGCACGAAGTCAGCAAGGCTGCTTCAGACAAACCGAGGCGAGGTGCATAGGTTGGGCTTGGTCTGCATATCGCAATTTAGCTCATCCTAAAAGACAATGATAGTTATAAGACTTCTTGATGCCCCTTGACTCCGTACATGGGCAACATAGTTTATTGCCGACAATCTCATGCCCCAAGGCATTAACAAATCATGTCCCACAGCCTCGCCAACGAAACCTCAATCCCCCCTCAATATCCAAAGGAGAAAATCCCTGCAGCCCCCTTCTCAGCCAATACAAGCATCTGCTCCTCCCCGCAATGCATACACCCAGCAGGAGTCAACTTCCAACACAAGTTAATTAAGCCAAGGGAAGACTTCCAACGCTACTTGGAACTCCAGCTTACAACACCAAAGCTGAATCGAATCCACCATTTGCTATGGCTAGCTGGCCTGCCTCGACCAGCTCGGCCACTGCATCGCCAGAAATTGATGAATCGGGCAATTATGCTCACGGAATCCCCCGATGAACATTTGGTTTGGAGTCCTGGGCGGATTCTGGTTAAACCTGTTCAGGAATATCTTCTTGATTATGGGTTCTGGGGCAAGGAGATTTGTCCTCAGAGGGAATTGCATGGCTCTGCGTGTGGAATGCTTTTATCTTATGCTTGGTTGATCAGTTGTAAGATTGACTTTCAGATTGCAAAGGATGAACATATTCTTCCTCTGAATGTCACTTGGGAAGCATGGACATTGCTTATCCGAGAGTTCTTGGAGTATATCGACGACACGAGAGCTACTACTACTACTACTACTATAACTACAGAATACAGCCAATCTCCGACTACTTCTATCGTCAACAAGCGCTACCAATTCGGCGAACTGCGCCTCACCCGGCTCAACTCCCTATTCAGACTCACGCCCTCGACATTCTCCATCCGCAACCTTGTCTTTGGATTCATGCCAAGCTCAACCTGGTACCAGGCATTCTTTGAACGTAATTTCTCCTGGATCCTAGCGGTCCTGGTCTACATGTCTGTGTTGCTCTCGGCAATGCAAGTCGGGTTGGCGACCGATGAGTTACGGCGGGATTCTCGGTTTCAGGCGTTCTGTCGTGTGTTTGCGTTGGGTTCGATTTCTTTTACGGGTGTTCTTGTTGGGGTTATTTTCGTGTTGTGGGTGGTGTTGTTTTGTTATCATTTTGGGTTTACGATTATGTATCATCGACGGGTGCGGAGGGGGTGGGGGGTGTTAGGAGGGAGAGGATGACTCTCTCTTATTTTCTTATATGTATGTTCTTCGGATAGTTGTTTTATCATGATTCATCCTGTTGTATACCTTTTTAGGGACTGAGGCCAGGGACTGAGGCCCAGTGGACTCGTAATTGCGCCCCAACAGAGAACAGGGATTTATTTCAAATGCAAGAAAAAGAAAAAGAAAAGAAAGAATCGAGGCTAAGCAGTCAGATGACTCAATCGTGCATAAGTTACTAGGTACTTAGCTTAGCGAGAGTTGGAATTTTCTTACACGAATCAGCCTTCCCTGGTGCCTTGTTGAAGATCCTGTTCGGCCAGGGCTACATCTATTCCTTCACCTTTTCCAAGTCCCAAGTCCCAAGTCTCGCAAACCCGGTCATTGCAAACAAACTGAACCCCCCATGTCAAACTGTTCAACTCCAAAGCGAGTCCTGGAGGGGAAAGAAGATGATACTCAAAGCGAAGTCTCCGGAACCTGGCCAAAACGAACCAAACTCGATGACAGCTCTGGCTCCAACTCTCGCTCTCAAAGCCGAAGCCCCTGTGGGCCATTCAACGTCCAAACCCCGAAAGATTATATACAGCAAGAAGAGAGGGCCTTGGGTGGACTTCCCCTTGAGTTTTCGCAGAGGAGTAACCGTAAGTCCTTAACCCTAGTCCCCTGGTATGGATTGACTTGACCGTCTATCTCACAATGTGGTTTTAAAGGTTTTCTGGCACCGCCAGGGACCCAATCTGGCTTGCCATCACCAAGAGACTCTTTTCAACTTCCTGCATCCCAGTATCCTCCTGAGAGTGGGTTCCAAGTCTCGCACGCTTCATCAGAAAATGAAGAAGACACCCCTCGTATTGTCTGCTTTGGAATGGTGCGCCCCTTTTTTATTTTATTTTAATGCCTACAGTATATCTAGTAGAAGCATCCACACCATCCCGGTTCTAGCTTTACCTGTGGCCTAAAAGACAGGTCCACACTAATTAACATCACATCTACTTACTCTAGGGATACAGCTGAAAAACATCCAAATCCAAATCGTCCCCGTGCGAGACCCGCAAGCTCTAATCTTCGACGAGATAGTTAGCGACAATCACCCTGATGTCTTTGCATCGCTTGACCTTGACATCCAAGAGGATCACTGCGCTATCCAGACAAAGGGAATTTGTATTGCCACTATGATCAGGAAGTCGCATCTTGCGCTCAGATCTGTTGCTCGCGTGGAATCTCCAAGGTGGGTTGGCATTGTGCCTAAGGAGGTGCTTCAGCGTTTGATTGTATCAGCTGCGGTGGCTACTACTCAGTCTAACTCTAAGTCTAAGTCTAAGTCTAAGGCGTTGGGGACTACAACTGCTCGCTCTTCTTCGAAGGGTATTAGTACTGCTACTACTGAGACTGCCACGGCTAATACCTGTACAACAATGTCAATTCTTGTCATGGGCCCCCGCGCTATGGCACAATCTCTCGCGAAGGAACTCGCCCGGTACCAATTATTTCTTCAGCATCCAGACCTCAAGCTGGATGTCGAGTATGAGAACCCGCAATACCTCGTGATGGTCGGGGCTCCCTCACTTGAACCAAGACTGGTTCTCCCTCCGCTCTTGGGTGCTGTTCATCACCGTCAACTCGGGACTACTACTACGGGCAGTAGTAGTTCTGATGAGGTTGGTGGTGAGAATGACGAGTCGGGTAGAATTGAAGCTGTATTGGGTAATCTACTGAGGCATGATTATCTTAAAGAAGCGGAGATTGATGGAAGCGTCCGGACTGGGCTTTTTGGGTTAGTCATGGCGGTGTCTTCAGAGAGAGAGGAGCGAAAGCCAGAAGAACTAATGAGAATGAAAATCCCAGTCACCAGCGAGAAGCAGTGGATTTCATTCTTTCTAGAGAATCCCTCCATCATCATGCAGAGTCTCAGAATCTTTGGATTCTTGAAAGCGCGAACCCGCGAACTCCGGTGTAAGTAAAAGAAAACCTCCTGACCTCCAGAAAAAAAAGGTTAGCTAAACCTGCTTGAAAATGAACATAGTTACAAGCATATCATCACGGGCATGAGAAGCCCAGAACGCGCAGATATCCTCGGGGGCATTCTTGCAGATGGTATGGGTCTAGGGAAGACGCTAAGCATGATTGCCAGTATCGTGACTAGTATACCTCGTCATGAAGAACTTTCGATGGACGATGTGATGAACAACGGCAAGGGACTCGATACATCGTTGATCCCTGTACGGTGCACGCTAGTGATCGTACCTTCTGTCTGTGAGTATGCCCTTTCCTGAAACCGTGTATGGCAGGGTTGCTGAGGGAGATATAGTATTACTCGATGGTTGGATCGAGGAGATTGAGAAGTATGTATGATGATGATGATGATACCCCCACAAGAGCCCCGTACTAACGCAGAGAAGGCACGTTACTCCCGGCACTTTGGCGTACTACAAATACCATGGGACAGGCCGAAGCATTTCGCTGTCTTCGCCTCTGCCATATCACATCGTCTTCTCAACTTACGCCACGGCCGAGGCGGATTTCAGTCGTCACGGCAGCGGAGTCCTCAACCGGTTTCACTGGCATAGATTGGTTCTTGACGAAGGTAGAGTCTCCTTTACCTATCAACCTCGGTTAGAGAAGCGGGACAATTACTAAAGCCCTACTTAGCTCATGTTGTCCGAAACTCCTCGACAAAACAATTCAAGGCGATGGCCAGTCTTTCAGCCTCGATCCGATGGTGCATGACAGGGACATCAATTCAGAACTCGCTCGATGACCTCGCTTCCCTGGTACGATTCCTCCGCCTGCCCCAGTTATACGATACCGTCGGGTTTCGAAAGCACATTGGAGGCGGATCCAAGATAACTCACGGAGTCTCCCACCCAAACTATAGGAACCTGAAGCTCCTCCTCGCAGCGATATGCCTCAGGCGGGAAATGTCAACCGTGCTTCCGGATATTGGGGGCACCTTCATTACATATCGTCCGCGCTTTTCAGAGGTCGAACGCAGAGCCTACGATGAGATGGTTCTCGCTTGCGATAGGTCAATCAAGGCAGCTGTCAACCTCCCCACGAAGAGCGGCGGAAATATTAACGCAATCTTAACCTGTGAATTGATGTTGCGCATCTTCTGTAATACCGGGGTAGCGAGATCGTTTATTCGCACAACGGACAATCGCGAAGTGCAATTCTCACCTGATGAAGTCGTCACTTTACTCCAGCAGAGTGGCCAGGCCATTTGTTCAGCCTGCAACTTAGAGATCCTCTCTTTGGATGATGATGATGACATGTGCACTTCAGGGGAACAATGGCTCTCACTTGGTCGCTCATTGAAATGTCAAGCCTGTGCTCACTCAAAGTCTGACACAGGTGATAGTGAGGTATCTCCATCAGATTACCAGGCTCCTCAAACGCCATCGGCCGATCATGCGATGGAGGATGTGCAGATGACAGACGAACCAGGCTTCAATCTCCCTACTACCAATGTCTATCCTTCGAAACTGGTTCGTTTACTGGCAGACATAAAGGAACACATGTGGGAAGATAAGAGGTAATCACCAAGTCCGTCTTGATGTCCTTCCACTGCTAACCACATACCGTTGCCACTAGTATAATATTCTCTTCCTGGAGGCGAAGCCTAGATCTTGTGGGCAGCATGTTCCACAGCAACGGCATCCTCTTTAACCGAGTTGACGGCACGATGAATACATCGCAACGAAAGAGTGCACTGAAAGAATTCCAAACCGACTCATCCATCCGGGTACTTCTGATGACCATAGGAACTGGTGCTGTAGGGTAAGTACAACTAAACTTGTCCTCTTTCCCTTGCTTTCTGTTGTTCTTTCGTCTTTTGAAACAAACAGAGAGAGACTTACGAGTGTCCCACAACAGCTTGAATAACTTATCCATCGCAAGTCGAGTGCACATACTCGAGCCGCAATGGAATCCGTCCGTGGAGGAGCAAGCGTTTGGGCGCGCATTGCGCCTGGGACAGGGCAAGGAGGTGTTTGTGATTCGATATATAATGGAGAAGACGTTTGAAGAGGTAAGCTACAAAGAGCAGGGCAGGATTTTGCGAATAAATTGGAGGATGCTCACGAAGGAAATAGTGTATAGAGTCTCGCCAGGGACAGAAAGCGCAGCTCTGGTTGAAGGATAGCGACCTTCACTCGGATCAGGGGGGCCCAGGGAGTAATAAGAGAATCGCTGATCTCCAGAAACTTAGCAGCATTATGCAGTCCATGTTGACCAAAGATGTTCGTTGAGACGGGTACAAGGGAGGGCTTTTTTGATACTTAGGTACTCATGACAATTTATCGAGCGTTCCAGGATATCGCGTGAATGTCCCCGATTGTGCATCAGCTATTAGCCCATGCTCTGCGATTCTAATCCTACGTGAGCAAAGAGGGAGCTGGAACCACGGTTGGTGATACAATATTGCTTGGTCTGGAATGTATTCTCCACGATCCGTCCTTGAGAAGATAGGTCTTGTTGATTCCTTGAACTGCTGAGGCGCCGAGCTCCCCCTGAAGATGTAATCCCAATCAAGTATCGCTCTTTGTTTGGCCTACGGGGGGCGAAGTCGCCCAGGAACGTTGCCCGACAGTATACTGCAGTCCACATCTTCGCATGACTTCAGGAAATGACGGCAAAGATTTTATATCAATCAAAACTTCCGCATTGTCTCGAGTCTGGTCGGCGAGCAAGTTCCCATCGGCCACGGCTCCACTGTTGTTGCCTGATTGCAATTCCTCCTGCAGTAGCGGCTTGATGCACTTCATCCCCTTCTCACTCTTGAAGTGCGCTTTCCGATATTCAGATCTAGAGAAAGATTCGCCACACCCCCATGTCTTTCCGCTCTCAAGGCGACCAGCGCAGATGTACTGTTTTCTATTTTTGTCATGTGTCCGCTCATGGCGGTCTCGCTCGTATTTGCCGCTGAGCCTGGTATCACAATGACTGCACTTGAAATTCTTCTCACCGTTGTGTCTTGATATATGAGTTTTCAGAGAGCTTTTTCTGGTGAATGTTTCTTCACATATATCACATCGGAATCTTCCGTCGCTCTTCCTGGGATTGGAGGGCTTCTCTTTGGGCGGCGCCGGATATGCTGGACTGTCTGCATCGTCGAACTCACTTAGGCCATGCATATTGAACAGGTGCCTTTCCAATTCATTCTGCGCCGCATAGCCGAAGACCTCCTTGGGGCAGCCCTCGATAAAGCAGAGGAAGGGCCGACTATGTTTTGCGGCGTGGTGATCTCGCTGCTTGGCAGACCTGAAGCCTTGGTGGTAATAGTGACAATTCACCCTAGCGCATTTGAACAAATTTGTGCCATAGAGGCGCTTGATGGTTTCGAAATCCGCTCCGGCGGTGGGCATGTTTTCCAGAACGGATCTGATCTTCTTTGTCACTAGCCGTAAGTTGAGCGCTTCATCCAAACTCGGGCCCATTCCATGTTCGCCAGACTGCTTCTTAGCCCAACCAACTGCTTGTACGATCTTGTCATACTTTTCTGAGCCTTTGAGCGGTGACAGGCTGTTCCGCACCCTTATTATATCTGGAATTGGCTTATGCGTCCGTGACCAGCGCGAGTCAATTAATCTCTCCAAAGCCTTTTGCAAACAAGTGAGACTGTCTCCGGAAAGCTCTGAAATTCCGTCTTGCAGATGCATGGCCCAGCAAGCGGACGCGTAGTCATACAAGGAGTGGATTCCGCTAAGAAGGTCGGACGTGACATCGCCGTCACTCCGTTTTAAATCTAACTGTGGGAAGGCGAGGTAGGAAATGCTCCGTATAGCCAACGAGAAATGCGCATCACGAGGTTTGACTGAACCTGTTCTGATCAAATATCTGCCGCAATGGTCAGCTTAATATCGCTCGTGGTGCCACATCATGTTCTTGAGAGGCTTACTCCCGTGCAGTTCCATGGACAAGGTCGACGGTACCGTCTTTGTGCCACTCAATCAAAGACGCGAAAAGTCCTCTCGGTGAATCCCCCATTTGTCTCGTATCTTCAATAACCTGATTATCCAAGTCAATACAAACAGCGGTTTGTATCTCGCGCCATTGCAGCGGCCGCCGAGCGCACACGATCCATCCTAAGATTTCCTTAATACGAGTCATGGTATGAGCACCTCTAGAATCGTGGACACGGTCAAGGATACGTTTATAACTTTGTGGCGACAGTCAGCTATATTTCAGAAATCGTTAGGTGGCACTCACACGTGGTCTAACTTCAGTGGCAGGTTTTTGGGGCGAAGTTGTTCTTTGAGGTCTTCTACACTTAGTTGATCCTCGAGATACTTGGCAAATAAGTCGGCGAAAATGAACATTCCTGTGACAGTCAAAACAAACACACAGGGCAATGAATTGATAGAAGTTATCGGGTCATCTTACCTTGGGCCTGTGCAGATATGACGCTCTGGATATCGCTACCGATGTCCTGCTTCTCGAACTTGGATTTGATTCTGTCGTGGCACTTCCTAGCAAAGTCTGCAATGTCGGCGAAATTCTGATTTGTGATCTTGATGCTAGGCATATGGACGAAATTCGCAACGGCCATTCCATCGTCTTGGCTGACAAACAAACATCTGATGGAGCCCATTGCTGAAACAGGTAACTTTTCCACCACTTTCCTGAACAGGCGGGTAATATCCTTCCTCGCCTCACTCCCGCACTCATCAAGGCCATCGATGATGATATAGGTCCTTTGAATGTCTTTGAGCGACGTGTAGATCATTTCCTCAGCAAGTTCTCTTGACGTCAGTACTGTATTTAGGTCAATCTTTTCACGAAAGTATGATAGTAGATGGGGATGTTGATTAAGAATCTGTGCTAATATTGATCTGCAGACGCTTAAGAAAGAGCTTCGTTGTTCCTCGCCATGCTTGCAGTAGAAGAACAATATAGTAGTGTCTGGGCTGCGGGGTAATTCATCGACGACAATGGAAGCGAGGATTGTTTTGCCTAGACAACCTGGTGAGCATAACATCCTGTGCACATGAAATATCAAGAAACAGCCTCACCTGCCCCTGGAATACCGCTGAGCCAAAGCAGTGGAGTTCGGCAATCATCTGGGCTCAACCATTTCTTGAAACGACTGTTCTCCAGGAGCCAGCGGCCAGGCTCTTCGCAGATAGACCTCCTTTTACGATGTTCGTCTTGTACAGCTTCACAATCAAATGCAGAGAGCCACAGCATGACCATAGATTTCCGTTGGACCATGCTTTTTTCCTTCCGGTCGTCCAAATCTCGCTTTGACCTCAGATTATTGCTGCAGATTGTTTCAAAATCTGTGAGAGAGGCCTTGTTCTCAATCAATCGTCTGTTCCGCGCGGTTCTCTGCTTACACTCGTCAATGTCAAGAGTAAACTCTCTCCACCAGCCCATAAAAAGTGGCTTCCATTCTAGAACAAGGTTAGTTTCATATGATTCTCAAGTAGGCTCCCAATATACTCACGTCGTCGTTTGAGTTGCCGAATAATCTCGGCATGGAATGCTAATATGTCGACGTAAATCATCACTAAGACGTCCCTCAAATAAGGACTTGAGGCAAATAGCGATTGGTGCTGATTTAATTTAGGTATTTGCTCTCCAATATCTTGATATGCATCCAAAACCGAGGTGAACGCCTCAGAGTGTGTGCATGTGGCCTATAGTCAATTGTGAAATCAATCAGCAGAAGTTTGCAGCTCGAAATTTTGTCCCACATACAAGAAGGATATATTTCATCGGACCCTGTGACAATCCATCAGCTATAACCTTTGCAAAATGCTACTAAGACAGGGACGACATGACTTACCCACACGTACGCCATGATATCCGAGGCGCTAGAGAATGCTCGAACCATCGTACCAATTTTGCCGAACTGCTGCATCGATACTAAAAACGGTTCCAGCCTCTGCATGTACATCAAATTCTGACTTCGTTCCTGTTCCCTCTGGAGCTCACGAAGGGCATCTTCAACTACACCAAAGGTGGTGCTCATGAAGTCCTTTTCTTCATCGCCCGTAAGTTCTGAGATCCGCTTGAATTTGTCTAGCTTAGCTAACATTTTGACTTAGTTATAGTCGGCCTTGGGGAGATTTTATGCTTTCCCTACCACTTAAGTTACTCTGCAGCAGCTCTTGGTGGACCTCAGTCTCCGATACCACCGCATCTGGGAAACTGACAGGGGTTAAAGATTTGTCAGGCCCATCAAGAACAGGATTCGGCTCATCCGCACTCCGAGTGTTGCTGTTGATCCCGTCGCCGGCCTCGTCGATAGATCTTAAAATTTGCGACACTTTCGAAAGAACAATATCACAGTAGAGGGAACCCTTATTGAATTTCACCATATCGGAGTGGTTCGCATTTATAGCAAAAGTTACCGCTGGGTTTGTATCAACAAATCCGCAGGTTGCGGATTCCGGAGTCACTAAAATGACGGACGGTCCCTGCCGGTTAATTTGGCCGTCGATAGCCCTCTGGTGTTGGTCAGACCTCGTTCACTAAACTTATATAGACTGGTGATGCCCACATACAACGACTGTAGGAGACTCGAGAGTCTCATATGCCCAAAAGAATTTGAAATATTTATCGAGTGATCTTGTGGAGAAGGCTTCGGAGAGCTGACGGATAAAGTTCGACGACCTTGGAGACAGCTCACGAATCAGTGTCTCATTAGGGTTATTCTGAACAATTGCTTGCAATTCCTTCTGCTCCATGCCCAGATTTGGGACACCAAAAAAGATTGCCCCCCCTACCGCCCTCCGGAGAACTCTGTACTCCTCGTCAGAGTCATTGTTAGCCAGGTTTCGTAAAGCCTGCTTTACCACCAGACCTCCTAGACTGTGAGCGAGAAATACAACACGCGTTACGAGCCCCGAAGGCTGGCGGTAGGTATTTAGTTGGGTGATAAGTTGGTTGGCGAGATCGCTGATGTTTTGAAAGGACTTGCTATTGAGGAGCTTTGTGTCATAGCCGTAGATAACAGCCCTACCCTCTCCTGAATGCTTTGCTAGCTCGTCACGAATCCACATAAAGGATTTGTTCCCTCCTTTTGGTTGCCATGATCCGAAAGGGTGACTTGCTAGGCCGGAAATAGCAATGCAGCTACCAATAATCAACCATCGCCGGCTTCTCGTGAAGGAGGGCATGCCTACTCGTACGAGTGTTGCAAGGCCTTTGCATCATTCAAAGGCGTCATACCTATAAAATGGGTATCTAAGATAAGATCGGCGCTGATGCGATGGTGACCCTTGGAGGATATATGCCATTCATCTTTGCCTGGGTCGTGTTGGACAATCAAGGGAGGAGATGTAAACATGATGGTTGCCACTTTGGGGGGTGGGTCTTCCCAATATTTCAAGGTCGTCGCTAGGGAAAAGACACGGATATGTTTGACTGGAACGTCACCAAGCCTATCACTGACCACAGTAGCGACATCGTCCAGAGTTTCGACTGTGTTCGGTAATTCACGCAATCGAAACACTGTCTTGGACCAGTCCATGATTGCCCGGGAGATCTAGCGCTATCGAAAATCGGATCCACGGCTAGGCCCTCGGGAGTTTACCGTACTCGGAAGGGGCGTGGAGTCTGGCCTTCCGTCTTTCCCCAAGCCCAAGGCAAAAATTGCACATGACAATGTCAGCATCCCACTGGCAAGGAACAACTATAGTCCGTCGGTACGTGGCACGTGATTACTTTCAGGTCGTACTAACCTCACAGACAAAAGAGGTCACGTGCATTAACCCTCTTGCCCAGAGCAAATTCATTTCAAAGGCGCTGCAAATATACTAGTTCAAATATAGCTTAGTGTTGATAGCGCTGCATATGAGAGTGCACTGGGCCAATAGCAATGAATAATTATCGGGCAGAAACATTTGCACTGCCGCAAAGAGGTGGCTCTCATGCTCGGCCTATCATGTTGACAGTCTGAGCATCTCCGTATCCACATGACTAAGCCCACCAGCTTTACCTCAGGTCAACATGGCTGGCTCAGAAACACAAATGAGGTTCAGACTAATTCCACCCCCTACTAGCTATTTATTTCCACTATCTTGCCGACACCTATTTATTTTATTTATACCTTAATCCCCTTATGTTCAAGGGCGCTTTTTCCTATTCTTTACTTGGGGAATAGGTATGTGTTTTTAAAAAAAATGATGGGTCGAATTAGTTTAGCCTACAGCAGCTTTGTTGACCTTTTTCCGAGCCCACGCCGAACATGCGGCGACCTGTCACGGCCCGCTCCTTTGGGAACATTCAAAAGAGATAAACCGCTGCGCCAGGAGCAAAAGACTAGTATTCAAGGACAAGGTCCTTGAACTGTTCTCGCTTTATATAGAGGTAGGTTTTACAGTGCCGTCACACGACCTAATGAAGCGGTAGAATTTTATACATGGTTGGTTGTACTAGTACTAGGGAAGTTACTGTCATAACATCCAATCGCTAATTCAATTTAATAGAACTATTAGTGATATTCAATAGAACATGATAGTTGTAGAAGCAACTCTCTTGCGACAAAGATACAAAGTACAGGTAGAAGATATGTGCGACGCGTGCTAGCGCGCCCTGAACAGGAAGGCGGTGGCGAAGGGCTGCAGCCCTGGCTGGCTGGCACTTGTTCTCCATATCCCCCGGCTCAACCCGCACGTCCGGTGTATTCCGACGTCAGGGCACGGCACCAACATCGACGATGATAGCCAGTCGTGACAGTTACCAGGGTTGACTTGAGTACACCTACTTTTTTGCAGAGGAACGTGATACAATACAGCGAAGTTACGTAGAGAATACATGAAATGTAGTAGGGGTATGATTAGTAGAGAACGAATTGCTTGGCTTTGTATAGAAGACCCAGATATCCATGTGCATTACATGACTACAATAATCAAGATATATAGTGCCTGAGGCGCTGGCATTACAGCCTTAGGATCCTGTTGTTACAGGGCCACTCTGGGGTCACGTGTGCCAAACCAGGGGGATGAATGGATGGGTTCTGAACATACCATAAATGGCAGTAGATAATACGGAGTCCTTTACTACTAGAGAGGATATATAGCTGGACATAGAATGCCTTGTTTGTAGGGAAACTGCTGGGTTTACACCCTGACTGAAGGGGCCAATATCGATAATTTTACATCACGGAGTGGAACAGACAGGAAACTGATGGGAATACAGAAATGATTCAATAAATATGATAAAGAATCAATATCATATCGACATGAGAACTATACTCCGGCCCGAGATATGCACACCATCATTTTGAATAGAGGTTAACTTCCATGCGGTTGTCAAATAATCCCCAGCTACTTGAGTCGTGCTTGACTATAGTTAGGTAACCATGTGCTCATTTCAAAGAAGATACTAATTGAGTATAAGCTCAGAACCATTTGTAAACTAAGGGAAAAGATATTGGGATGCCATGCAGTAATACAGGGCTATTATACTACTAGATATAGCTAGAATACAAGGCATGTCAATAGCTTCAAGATACAGAAATAGGTGTATCTTGATTAGACGAGCGAGGCGATGATAGTAATGAACTCTGATACGGCTGACAATATTTTCCCCCAGGTTCATCAGCCAGTTGCCGAGTACCACTCAGACACCGAAGCAGTTGCGCCAGGATAGCACAATCAGACATGATACTTAATTGAATATTAAACTGCCAGCTAAGTAGTCCTCCCTTACCAAAACCTCTATATCATCCTCTCTCAATATAACCACATATTCTAGAACCTCCTCCACAGCATTGCCACTACCAAGCGACCCCCGCCACCACGGCAAAACAACCACCCACCCATCAACCTGGTGATAAAATAGTATTCTAACCAGTATCAGCCCGAAATCTAACTTATAAAACACTCTGTCTGCCCAGCTGCTAACTGCCAGATCCTGAAAATTAAATAGATCCCACCCGGGATATAGCCTCTTGTGATTATTAACCTGTGCTGCTAGGCTGTGTAGCTCTGCGGCGTAGCGCGTGTTCAGACGGGTTGGTGCTTGCAAGTTGGTTTTGTCTGCGAGTGATGGTAATGATAGTATTGCAATCCAGAGTCCAGAAGCTATACATACCTTGTGAAGAGATCACATCAGAAAGACCCTTGGAATGTACTCCTAAGACTTCTGATGTAGAATTGGATATCTGCTTGGAAACAGAGGTAAAAAACCTAGATGAAACAGCATCAGTCGCCACTAGAATCACCTGCATACATCCGGCGTAAGACCAAATCAGCCCTCTGCCGATGACTTAACTCAGGAATCCATCGAAATTGTTCAATATTATCGCGGGGGCGCAGCGGGATGCGGTGGTGCTGATGGTGAACGTGATGACTGACGTGGCGAACGTACGCGAGCGCTCCAATGGCAAGTGCCGCCAGGAAAGCAGTCAAGTAGAAAGATGGTGAACACCCTCTGCATGCCTCTGTGGGTTCATTTGATGATGAAACTTTATGATGACTCATAATCAAGTAACCAATTTCTCTCTTATATGGGATTCCATCCGTCAAGACTGCTGCTCTGCTGATAAGTCACTCTCCAGGTCACAGAACAATTTTGATTGATTTTGCTTCGAAGATACATGACTATGAGTATTGGTCGGCTTTTGGACTCTGACTGATCGTCACAGAAAGATACTGCTAAAATGACCCTATATTACTAAAAGGTACGTGCTGGCAACCTATCAAGCATCAGCATGATTTATGTGAATGATAGGAGTGCTGGTTGTGAGTAGTCTTCCCCACACGTATGGTCCCCATGGGTCACTCGGCTTGTGCGGCTTTAGGGCTGACTTCATATCAAGGTTGCTCTACTGAGGATTGGCTTTAACCACTGGATCACAAGTTCACAAAATGCATCATCTTACAGTACAAAAAAAGACATAAAATGCACATCTGTGGTTTCTCCAACTTATCCGAACTAGAATGTGATCTCCTAACCCTATTGACTCTAGACAAACACCTAGTCATCGTTGCAAGGATAGTAGGTCAAATCAAAATTGACACCCCAGTTCGCGAATGCTTCTTCAGCGCTACACACAGGTAGCGTGTTGTGCCCAGCAGCGCGGATCCCTTGCCCTATAATTCCTGCATCTTCAATATCCTGAGCCGAGTTATAGCTAGATAGACCTGTGATATCCCATCCATTCTTGTTGCCATTGGCGACGTAGGAGTTTACCGTGCTGATATAATCATGTTAGTCAGGTAACCAGAAAGGGATGTACACGCGGAAGAGGAAGAGGACGTACGCGGCAACAATATCAATCGGGAGTAATCCACCCCAAGCATCCACAGTTTGGTCTTCAAGTTCTGTCCCTAGGGTTTCTAGGCCCGGGGGGACCGAGAACGTGTATGGGAAGCAAAGGCTAGTTCCGCTCGCGTTTCCTGCGTCCTGGCACGAGTTCGACGCATCACCGTTCGGGTGGACGAGGAAGTACATTTTACTTTGGTAGCAAACCCGGGTGGTGTCGGCGGTGGTGTCATCGACATAGTCTGAGACGGGGTTGCTGTCGTCGTCGTCGTCACATTCATACCCAGTGTCGATCACGAAGACGTTCTGTCCTGATTTCTGCCAGACCTGTGGGATCACGTATGCGTAGAATGACTTTTCAATCAG
The DNA here is from genome assembly GCA_027569065.1 of Aspergillus cavernicola. Lineage (NCBI taxonomy): Eukaryota > Fungi > Ascomycota > Eurotiomycetes > Eurotiales > Aspergillaceae > Aspergillus > Aspergillus cavernicola. Next base: position 130,330 of record JAPDEK010000069.1, on the reverse strand, counting down.
GTACTCCCGATCGGGCTCGGTCAAGTCTACCTCGGCTGTATTGCCCCCGCTGGAACCCTCGATCCACTGACCATCCTTCATCATGCGTTTCAGTAGCGTGTTCGACGTATCTGAACCATTGAACAGAGCTCTACTGGCCAGCTCGGTTGAGTTCTTCCAGGCCCTCCAGACATTTCCCATATAGCCTTTGAACGTCGTCTCGTCCTCCTCATCCCACCCACTAAAGAGAGCAGCAAAGGTTAATAATATCCTTGCCTTATCTGTTGAAGAGAAGTAGAAGGGGCCTTACTAGTCTCCGGGATTACTGTCCTTGGCCATGTTCACCCAAGTTCCAACCACGGTATAGCTTATGTCCTTGGCTGTGTCTAGTTGACCCGGGTGCGCGGTGAAATAACTCTGAGCGCTTAGCCCTGCTCAGCTTATTAGCAACGAGCACCGTTCCAAGTATGAACAGGAAGAAACAGACTCGAGTTGAATATTGGCGCCATTGCCGCGGGAACCAACAGTCCCAAGCTGTCCATTATGAGGTTGAATGCCATTGTATTGTCTGGGATTGGAGAAAAGGTATCGAAGAATGTGTCGAGATCATAGAGAACCTGGATCTCGGCGCTATCAATGCTGTTGTAATAGTCTTGATACATCTATGCCATGATGCCTTTAATTAGCCTCTGTCTCACAAGCTCGAATGAGGACGACTTACTTCCTGAATTTGGACGAAAGAATTGATTATTTCGTATCCGGCTGGACCAGAGCCTTCCGCTATGTAACTCGTATCGCACTTTTGGATCGTGGCGCAGTTAGCAGATTTACTCAGCTTGCCACATTCCATGTTCTCCGGACCGTGGTAGACATCGCTGATGGCTGTCGTAAAGTACTCGGTGGGATAGTAGTCTTTGTAGACTTGCACGGCATCATCCCATGCGTCATCGCAGTCTAACATGGACCACCGCAGATCAGAAGACAGATCAAGGGCACCCTGGACAGCCAAATCACTACATGTGAGGCTTGTCCAGTTTCCACTGCGATTACCATGCACGAAGGGATCCGTACCCTCGTCAACCAGCTTGGTGACAGCAGACCATGTTTCCACTAGGACGTGAGTTCCGTCGGTCAGTTCCTCGTACGCATCCGCCGGGACGTCGTGGAATTCAGCCAAGTCGGCGGCCCAGTTCACGCTTCCACCCATGTTGTAGCTCTGGTAGACGGTGTCCCGGTCCGCCTTGTTGTCTTCATCCATGTATGCTACCCAGTCTGTATCATTATAGACCAGGATGTTGGAGTCGGTGTCATCTAGCCAGGTCTGAGCATTTGGGTTGGTTGCAATGATTTCGTTGATCTCAGCATTTGCGATATATCCGTTTGTCTGCGTGCAACGACCTGGGGTTGCATCTGATTCTGAACCCACATACGTACACTCCGGGCCAGTGCAATCAGCGCTGGTCATCTTGAACGACCGGCCATAGCTTGACACACCGACAATGACTTTGTTGGACGGGGCACCAGCCTTGGTAATCATTGACAGTGCACTCAAAGTCTCTGTCATATTGACATGGCTGCGCAGACAATTCCCATTGGCGCAGCCAGAACTGGCAAAGCTATTATCGTAATCCCATTGTCCGTGAAGATCATAGGTCATGAAGACAATATAGTCCAACACGTTGGCGAGAGCCTCTACCTCGAACGGGCGCAGATACCAGTACGATGCGGGTGCGGCGATTGACACGCTTTTGTCGCTCAGCTTAGATTTGAGCAGAGACATAAAGTCTGTATAAAGCTCACCCTCATCGTCTGCTCCTGCTGGAATACCAGGAATGTCTGGGGCCTTGCTTGCTGTTAGTGACGACATTATCAGAGGCCCAGGACGGACGACATACCCCAGGATACTCCCAGTCAATATCCACTCCATCCAATCCATTGTCGGTTATGAAGTTGGCAATGTTAGTTGTCGCGGTGTCCGCATTCTCCGTCTGCACAGCATTGCGGAATATCATATATGTGCTGGGATCTGTCGAGAACGTCCATCCACCGATGGAGAGGACGCGAAGTGGTCCGCTGAGTAATTTGAACCTCTCGAATTCAAACTGCGAGCGGTCATTTCCGACAGCAACCTCAAAGGCTTCTGTCAGGGTACCAAACGCGAAGTGAATGTGCGTAAGGGTATCCGTGTCCAGCTGGCTGGCGTCCATGTACAGACACTCACGGTCAAGGTTATAGCCTTCGAAATACGCAACTTGCCGGTATGTCTCTGGAGCATCAGAGGCCTCAATGTCTGTACCGCAATTTGAGATACAGCCGTTTTCCCCAGCTGCAGCAGTCCCTGGGGCACCGGTTGTACTTTCGCTTTCCGTGCAGAACTCATCGGTTATGCCGCATTGCCCCCACTGTAAGGAGTGACTTAGCTTTGGTTACCCTTGATGGTCCATATTGATAGAGCTTACAATATCACAACACGCATTAAGCGGACAGGGATTGAGATCCGCCAGATCAGTTCCGTCCGTTGGCGTTTTGGTGTCCGGCACCTGGGGACCACAGATGGCGTTGGCCAGGGACGCTGGCATCGGAGGATCCCCAGTACTGAGGCACATAATGGTGCCAACCCAGAGGGTATCGCATCCATTCCGTCCTAGAAATGTTAGAAGAGAGCCAATCATGAACAAACTGGACATACCCCAAGTGTCAGTATTGAAGCTCTCGATTTCATCGGTGGTCAGACTGTTTGCCGCAGCAATATTGGAGCAGTTGTCATCGGCCACAATCGTGTACGTCGCGCAACTACCATCATCATTGGGCTGGGGAGTAAAGTCGGGCAGGGTGCCAGATGAGCAGCAGACATGCTCACCAGGCGTCAATGTCGAACAGAGATCGTCATCGGAGTTATAGCTGGTGAAGTCGGCGGCAGATATACCGCATCTTGTTGCGAGAAGAGCACAGCTATCCCCAGACACGACTTCCACCGTCGAACATTCATCCCGGCGTTGTAGGTCAGAACTTGAAGAAGTTTGAGGGACACTGCCATCGGTTGTATAGATTGTGACGGAGTGGGATGAATTGGATAAGGACGCGGAGGAGTCGGAAAGGGTCTTCAAGGTAGAAGGCTCTTTGACACAGGCTCCCTGGGACCAAGTGCTGACGGCGGTCTGAGCAGCAGACAGAGTACCAGTAACAACAACACCCCAGGTCTGTTGAGCATTGCGATCCGCCCCGCAGATCTGTTCCAGGAGAGTGGTTGCATTCTTGTACACAATTGTGTCTCGAATGAGTTCTGCTAGGATAGTCTCTGCTATATGCTGAGTATCGATCTGGCTGCCGCCAAAGTATCCAACAGTAGCTTGGCCTTGCTTTGCGAACAGGACAGAGTTATTGTTCGTGCTGGGTACGCTTTGGAGGTAGCTTTGGACGTGGAAGAGCGCGCGGGCAGCATCATTGCTACCAGCTGAATCTTCTTTGAGCTGGATGCGCTGAATGGTGGCATTCTCTGCCAGGAATTCTTGTCCGGAGGAACTGGTGTTGGCAGCGATGATGGTGTCTCCCCAGATGGAACAAGCTCGAATCCTGGGGGTGGAATTGGTTTGACTCAAAGGAACCTCCAGTAGAAAGTCCAGTAGCATGGGACGGTCACACAGGTTCAAAGCGTCAAGATCATGGTAGACGGGCCAATTTCCCGGGCTGGAGCCGGAAAGACCACACTGAGTTGGACAGGGGTCCCTGAAGCGAGAGAGAGATGCATTGGCTGGGGAAAGGGAAAAAAGACAGAAAAGGAAAGAAACAAAGGCCGCGAGCCGCGTGACTGGAAGCATGATTGAGGAAAGGAAGGGAAAATGCTGCCTGATGGAATAGTTCATGACAGAAGGCATCTTGAGCCCTTTTTATAGCAGAGAACCAACAGTTCCCCCCAACCTTCATTCCATCCCACAACCAGGTTTATCGCAAGACGCCCCATCCCCAGAGACCGGGATTATCTGCCTAGCACGGTCTCCATGTCTACTCACAGCGTGTATTACGTGTTCAATGAATCAAATCGATACGAAGTACAGTGATGGTCTCATCCAGATGCATACAATAGCATTATTCCACCTAGGCTAGGGCAAGCCAGTCTCTTGGCAGAGGCTTATCATTAGCTTGACAGTAGCTTGTCCGTCAGTCGTTCCTTGGCCTTTCGGGGAATCTTCCGGCGGAGACAAGCAACTACTGGTATTTTCCACCATTATAAAGGATCATCCCCCTAGATGTGCCTGTCCCGCTTCGCTAACTCCACGATCGTTCCGATCCGTTGCTCTTGGCCTCTGCGGACTCTGCCCTACCCTTGCAACCAACCCATATGCTTGATATAATTGGTCGCTGGTAGTCTGTTTTTTGATTGCCTCAAATTGGCATTTGAGTGGTGTTTGCCTCTCCCTGCACTTCTCCGCGGACCGTGCATCCATTCGTCGAAAAGGGGTTTTGCTGGACTCAACATCATCAGGCATCCAATTCGCCCCATTTCCCAGCTCAAGATCCATATCACAACTGCCACTTCATTTTGGTGCTCTGAGAATATTTCCTCCATCTACTTTTCATCGTCATGGCTGCCATCCTGTTCATCCTCGCTGCTGCCCTTGTCTCTACGTCCTGGGCAAAGTATACTCACCCATTTACTCCCGAAACAATTGAACTCGACCTTGCTTTTCCTAAAAACAGTACCTCTGCTCCAGCTCAAGACTTTCCCTTAATCTGGGGGCTCCAGAATTCCCAGCTTGCCTGGGACATGGATGTGAGACTTAGCTGGAAACTGGACCGCCTCGACCTGCCAACTGAGACGCAGACAGGCTTATTCCCACAACAAAATTACTCTACTATCTCCAGCTTACAAGACAACTACACAGTTTCCGGGCCTGTCCCCGCCGACCCCTTGATCCTCTACTTCTTCCCTTCCTCGCTACGCAACTTCACAGTCGGCCAGTGGAAGCTATCCTGGAAATTTGGGTTCCAGTACACCTGCTCGAGTACAAATATTAGCGAGCAGAACTACCCGTACTTTGACAATGCGGAGCCAACGGAGCTCATCTTCTCCATCGCCGAGGAGGGGGCTGCTATTGATCTCTTGGCCATTGGGAATGGCTCCAGCTCGTGCCCCGACACTTCAACAGCTATTACATTAGAGGCCATCGAATTTGACCAGACCGTGATGACTCACGGAGACCTCTGTCCTATCTTGAACAAGACAATCCCCAGTGCTACTCCTTGTGCGTTGAGGTACAACCAAACTATGGTAGATGAGATTAATGCTGGCGCGGCAAACAATTGCTCGAGTGAGGACTGGAATCGGTTCGTCCACACTTGTCAGATTGGAGCGGGTGTGTGGGTGGTGGTACCATCCGGGGTTACGGTCTTGATTCTCTCGGTTTTTGTTCTTTTTGTCTCTATTGTTTCGCTGTGATATACCCGTGCGAGGGTAACATATTTGTTTCAGAAATATTGTACACGGACTCCCAGGGCCACTTATCCGACTGCTCGAAGGGCGTCTGAAGGGGAAGCAGGCCCAAATGTATAAGCTCTCAGTGGTAAGCTGCTGCTCTAAGTTCTATCATGTGCTTTGCACCACTACTCTGTTGAAATTATTCGTGTTTGCAGAGTGGCCCACCTAGCCTTCCATATTCCCTAGTCGAGAGCTGAGTGAGATGAGGGTAGTAATGACTAAGAGGCTGGCAAAGCCTTTCAAACTAAACTGGCACTATACCTACAGTACCTCTTCCGGGCGCCTTGGAGTAGCTGGTGCTTGAAGAGTGAATACAAATAAGTATCTGACCTATGGCAGTCTGGTAGAGACAGGTCTTATTACCTGCCAGCATGTCTTGATTTAGGACATACAATAGATCGCATGAAACTTAAATATGTTACCTTCCCGATTAATAACATCACATGCCAGGTCTATCTTATGCAAGCCCGTAACTAATTCTATGACTGTTAGCTTATAAGGCGCTTTGAACTCTACTAAATACACTAGTATCTAGCACTTATTAGCTATAACATGAACCCAGAACTAATTAGCATGGTGTTTGTATTCCCTTTTCTGACCTTGTGCTCTTTGTTTGCCCCCCCTTTCCTTCTACCTCTCTCGCGATTAGTGTTTGTTGTTTAATGGGGCGTGTTATTAAGATGTATCCGCTCCGGGCTGTTGTCCAGCAATGTTAACTTCATGTACATATATATATACACCCAGGTTTAAAGCCAGTTGCCGAGTACCACTCAGACACTGAAGCAGTTACAACAGCACACCACAACCAGACATGCCAATCAATTGAACATTAAACTCCCACCTAAGTAACTATCCCTTACCAAAACTCCATATCATCCTCTCTCAACATAGCCACACATTCCAGAACCTTCTCACCACCCCCAAGCAACAACCCCCGCCGCGGCGGCAAAACAACCACCCATCCATCAACCTGGCCATAAAAAGGTATCCTAACCCCATCAGGCTTCCCCAGTGTCGACCCAAAATCCAACTCATAAAACGGCCTGTCCGCCCAGCTGCTAACCACCAGATCCTGCGAATTGAATAGATCCCACCCGGGATATAGCCCCTTGTAATCGTCGACCCGCGCCGCTAGGCTGTATAGCTCTGCGGCGTAGCGCACGTTCAGACGAGTCGGTGCTTGGGAGTTGGTGATGGCGGTGGATATTCTGGTAGTGTGTTGTTGGTGTCTGTGTTGACTCCTTTGGTTACTGTTTTCGTGGGGAGTTGAGAGCGAGTGTAGAGTATCGCATTGCCGAGGTATACTATGTCCTGGCCCTGGCAATTTTCCGACTCCTCATGCGACGAAGTAAGCCCGAGATGCCGCCGCCCGTTGACGGGTATGACGAGGGTCGTGTCTTTCCGGGCTAGATTCGGATTGCGCCGCATTCGGACTCTGATAATGGCGGACCAGAGGAGCGCGGAGAGGATGGTGTTTGTGGTAGGTAGCGTGGTGGATAGCTTGGATTCCGTGCGCATGTGGCTTTTGAGTTCCGTTATCTGTGAGACCGGGACCTGGAATAGTTTCGTTGTGCACGGTGTCCAGGTCGCTGGGAGCTTTGGTGGCGAGGGGGAGTATTCCCTGTGCAGGGAGAAGAGGGTGTCAATGGACATGGATTCGGCGGCGGGGAGGTCGGGAGCGAGTATTTTTTCTAGGGGATTGAGTCGTTCTCGAACAGTGTGAAAATGCAGAGGCTGGGTTTTTCTGTCTCGATTATTGGGGGGTCTTGTTGCATCTCGTATATAGCTAGCCCAGAGCCTTATAACTTCATAAACACCCGCTAGATCCACCGCATGGTGATGGACGCAAACACAGAGCGCTACACCCGCATCGGCGAATCTAACCACACTAGCTCCGAAAACAGGCACCCCGGTCTCGGGACGGTATAATCCAGCGACGCGGGAACTGGCCGTACGTCCTCAGGTATGTTATCGGCTGTGAACCCCTGCGCCGAGAGGGAGTCGTATGGTGTCTCTATCTGGCCCTGGTCGATGAGGATGGAGATGGCTCCGGGTTTGCATCGGATTTCCAGGGAGGGTTTATTCCCTGTGGTCTGGGTTTGCGTTGTTGGGAGGATATGGCGGAGAGCCAGGGGATTCGGGATGAGAGGGTGGTTAGGCCGGACTGGAGAGATAAATTAATAGGCGGGGATGAAGAGGGCGGTTTGAAGCGGAGGAGGAAGCGGATGTAGATTGTTGGCATTACGATATCGAGGGGGGTGCAGCTGAGGCTTCAGTGTTCGACTTTGGGCGTGGCCATGATGAGTCTGCATAGTGGATTGTCAAGAGATTTCACTCGCGTTTCCGTTGATGGTGCTGGGTATATAAAGTTGACAGAGAACAATGGTGTTGCATAGCCTTTGTTGTCTACACGGGCCATACAACTCTAATAAGGTAGGCCTTAGCTCACTGAACCAATGAGTTAACATCAAAATTGCCCTTAAAAATGCCTGCCTTTATAAGCTGATCGCAAAAATATAAAACGAAATTATAGGTTAGGGCTCCCCCCGCCCAAAAACCCCCTAACAGCCCGCAAGACAACCTCATTCTTCTCAACATGCACACTATGTCCAGCCCCAGAAACAACAACCAGTTTAGCACCCGGTATATCCTGCAAAATAACCTCCGACTGACTCGGCGGACATATCCAATCCTTATCCCCGACAATAACCAGGGTTTTTGCCGTGATGCTCCCTAACTGGGCTCTATAGTCGAAGTATTTCTCCGATTCGGAGTAGAGATCGTCTTCGCGAATTATAATCATTAGACATATATATTCCGCTTCCCTTCTTTGAATAATAGGGCGGAGAAGAAAAGAAAAGAAAAGAAAAGAAAAGAAAAGAAAAGAAAAAAAAGGAAATAAACATACTATGCGCCTCCGCATTAAAAACCGTCTCTAACGTCCTCCTCAACGCCACATCCGGATCGAAATTGTCCGGTTCAGTATACAACGGCGCGGCAGCATGCATCACCAGTCGAAATTCCTCGTCGGTTTCGAATCTCCCGAAGATTTTCTTTCGCAGCATGGATACGCTGAGGCCTGGGGCGCGGTGGAGACGGGTTTCGAGCGTTTGGATTGCCGCTTCTTCGTCTGTACCTTGTCAATATTTTCTTTACTTTGGTTCTAGGTTCTGGGGGGGAAAGAGGAGGGAGAGGAAGAGGAAGAGGAAAAGAAAGAAGAGAGACCCACGATGATAAGACGCCGCCGTGCCCCGCAATATCAAATGCGACACCAAATGCGGATACTGAATGGCATACTGCAACGCCAAAAACCCGCCAAAGCTGCCCCCGATAATAACACAGGGTTCATCACCATTAAAATGGGCCCTTAGTCCTTCGATATCCTCAACAAGTTGCTGGAATGTATACGGTTTCGTGCGTGAGCTGGCCCCGTGCCCGCGGTACGTGAAGGAGAGGACGCGGTAGTTATTATTATTCGAGAGCGGGGCGTAGGCTGTGAAATCGGAACTGTGGTCGCCGAAGCCTCGGCCGCCGTGGAGGGTTATTATTAAGGGGGCGCCTTTGGGACCGTGCAGGGTGTAGGCGAGGTGGGCATTGTTGATTGTTATGAAGTTTGGCATTTTGGTTGCTTAAGATGAAGATCAAGGTACCAGACAGAGGAGGGCCGGGGGTCTACTTATAATTTTACAGCCAAAGAAAAAAGACGGAGTAGATCCGATGCAAATTCCCAATTCCATCACATCATTCAATATAGAGATAATTATTTACTATGTCTCTCAACAACCCTCTTCACCGCATCAATCCCAACCCCCGTAAACACCGTCAACGCAACTACAAACACCAACCCACTAAGCCAGCCATGCGTCCTCGCAAACTCCGGCGCCTGACTACTCGGAAACTGCAGCTGCTGAAACGGAATAACAACCGCCTGCCCAAGGGACACCATAAACGCCAACACAAACGCCCTTAATTGCTGATCCCCTCCACAGACTGAATTCACCCACCCGGCCAACAACGGCGTGAAACATCCATAACACCCGCATAGAATGAACACAGCCATTTTGAGTTTCTCTGGCATATCCCAGACCGTTAGGACTGCGAAGCAGAATGTCCACAGACAGCCAACGACGAAGCACACCGCGCCGCGGCCTTTGGTTGGACCGACCAGGTCGACGATGTAGCCGGTTCCGAGCATGAAGATGAAATTCACGGCGCCGAGGGAGGTGGGGATGTTGTTGATTTGCGGGATTGAGTATTTGCCTGTTGATTTCAGCCAGAGGGTGAAATACTGCATCACGTAGGATCCACAGGTTAATGTCCATAGACTATACGCGATGGAGAAGACATAGAGCTGCCAGGACCCCGCGACTCTGCGGATGACGGTCCAGTCGAATTTCAGGGCTGGGGTTGCGGCGCGGCCGTCTTGCTCCATTCGCTCGACGGCGCGTTTTCTTTCCCACTCGCTCAGATAGAAGGCGGTTGTTGTTTCGGGCGTGTCGGGGTAGAAGATCACGCCGTAGAGAGAGACAGGGATCGCGAGGATGAAATCGAAGATGAAGAGCCAGCGCCACGCGGGCATGCCGCCTCGGCCGTCCATTCCGCGGTACAGTGCTGATTGGAGATATCCGGAGAACATCTGGCCTAGGACACCGGACATGACGAAGAGGCCGCTGCGGCGGGCGATTTCGGATCTGGTATACCAGCATCCGAGCACATATTGGATGCCTGGCCAGGCTGCGGACTCGAATAATCCGACGCAGAAGCGGAGGGCGTAGAATTCCTTCGCGGTGTTGCATTTGAATAAGAAGAGGACGAAGAAGGACCAGGTGAAGAGACAGAACGGGAGCCAGAACCGGGGCCGGACGACGGTTAGAATGAGATTCGAGAATGGGCCGCCGATGATTACTGCAGCGTTGAAATAGGTGTTCATCCAGCTGAGCTCATTACCGGGTCCGAATCCCAGCTCGTCGGACATGCCCGAGGCGTATGCGTTGGTGACGTTGTTTTGGTCGAGTTGTTTGATGAAGAAGGTGAGACAGCTGAAGCTGAGGAGAAACCAGTCGAGTTTGAAGATCAGCCATTTTTCCTCCTTGGATGCGCCGGGTTCGTGCCATTGGAAGAAGCGGCGACGTTCTGGTCGTTTCGTGGATTCGACTGTAGAAGTTTCGGTGGTGATGGTGATGGGGGGGTCTTTGGGGGTGGAAGACATTGTGCGCCTTTCTATGCAAAGATACAGACTGGTCTGATGAAGACTCTAATCTGATTTAACGGCTGTATGGTTTATATACGCCGTTGAAGATCGCAGATGGCGCAATCTGCTGCTAGACACGAAATGAGGCAGAGTAGGGCTCCGACAGAAATTGCCCAATTCGGCAGTGGGGCCGATGAGAATCACGACTCCAACCTCGGAGTCCAGACTCTCTCTTAACGCGCACGCCATGTTGATGTTGATATTGCACCTCAAAGAAACGAACATACAATCGATCTCGAATCCAGCTCGCCCGCAAAAAAGGGCGGCGCAGTCATATTCGGAGATTCGTCGGCCCCGCGCGCATACGACAAAATCTCCTGCTCCTCCCAAACCAGATCCTGGTAGCAACTCGCTTTCCCTAACGTCTCGCCTAGCAATGACACCATCTCGCGTCGCAGGGATAGCAACCATTCCTGGCGGTGCGTTTCTATGGAATAGCCCTCGTTGCTGGCGACGAGGTCGTCGAGCTCGACCATGATTCTTGTCAGACGCTGCGCGTGCACCCACGGCTCGGGGAAGGTTTTTAGAATGTCGATGAAGGCGCGGATTTCGGTTCTCCCGTTGAACGGGGTGCTTGCGCTTCCCCTCGCGAAGCAGTATATCAGTACCAAGCATGGCGGCACCAGTCGGCTCAGCGTCACTCGGTTCAGTGGGAGTTGCTGATGGCTGAGGAGGACGCGGTTGTATTGGATGAAGTTCCGGACTAGTTCTAACAGGGCGGAGACACGCGCTGTACCCTGAGCGGTTATACCAGCGTTGAACTGGCATGGGTAGTACAGGAGGAGGAGGAGATGGTAGTATCGCGCATTCAGCCAGCCCATGGTATCATGGAGGCGGACGTTGTCGAGTTCTGGTCGCGTGATGAGACAGCCATGGCTGTACCAGTTTTCGACTTCTGAGCGCAGCCGCGTTGTGATACTGCTGCGGTCTGCTTGTGCTAGGGCGCTGACTGCGATGCGGGATTGCAGATGGATTGTGGAGAGGATCTTGTGCTCGAGCTGGCGGAGTTCAATGACATGGCGACTGACTTGGAGCATTGATGCGTAGTCCGTGCGCTTCGGGGATGCGAATTCCTCAACGGTGATAGCAGGAAACGGGATGTCCATTTCATCAACGACGAGACCGGGAGTCGCGCCTACAGAGACTGCCATCATGCGGTCGAGTCCGAAAATACTCCAGAAGAGCCGTCGACGGAGTTCCATGGTTTTTGGCGATAGGTTCTCCTCGAGGGCAACGGGGCGGGTGAGACCTTGGGCCATGGCTTGTCTGGTGATAATACCGACGATGGACCAGGTGCAGGGTCCGTCCGGGTCGAAGAGAGAGTACAAGGCTAGAAGGGCAAGGATTTGAATCGAGTCGATACTTTCTTGCATGATACAGCGCTGCATGATATCTGCGTATGGGATATCGAAACCTGGCGTGATTCCTGGGGGGGCTTTGCCGGAGCGCTCGAGGCTGGTGTAGCCGATGGCCATGATCATGTATAACATCTGTCCGTTAGCATGCATCAACCAGTGGAAAGGGCGTATTTACAATAGAATTCGTATCGCGGGAATCAGGGACAGACGAGATAGGAGCCTCCCGAATACGCTCCTCGTCGATGAACGGGTATGCTCTGTAGACATGGTGGAAGAAGGCATCGACCAAGACGGTCGGATCTGGTATTTCAAGTCGTGGTGCCGCCGTACTGATAGGAGTTGAGCTTTCTACATTCCATCCGGGAGTCTCAATAGCATGTGTATCCTGCTGTCCCAGCTCAGAAACAAACTGAGTAAGTACTTCAACACGCGCCTGCAGGATCTGATACGAGCACCGCCGACCGGCATGAACACACGACGCACAATCCGGTAAACCCCTGGTACATCTCTTCTTCAACTTCCGACAGCGATCGCACGCGGGACGAGAAGCTGTCTTGGACGAGCCAGAGCCAGAGCCATGAAGACGGGGCGATTCGTGTGGAGACGCACGTTGCAGACGGAACCGATGAGTTGCAAAGGAGGCCTCGTTTCTGGCAATTTCTGGCGGCATAATTCCGGTGCTGAAGATGAGGAGAAGTGGACCTGTCTTATCTTCTGGGGATTCATTGGCGTCTTGTATGGCTATTTCTGTATCGCAATCGTGGATTTGGATGGTGTCATTTCTTCGTTGAATTAGCCCCGACCCACTGCTGTCTACTACTGGTGAATAGGTATATAACCCTGCACTACCTAGTACCTAGTATACCAGTGAATGACTATCCTAGCAATCCGACATGTCTGCGCCAGACATTTACATCTCCATTGGTACGTCCCCCGTCTCCTCGTTGCTTCCAATGCTGACTCTATAGCAAGACCGTGGCGGGACCTTCTGCGATGTTCTCGTTCAAGTAACCGCTCAGCCAGATCGTATCTTCAAACTCCTTTCTGAAGACCCAGCCAACTATCGCGATGCCCCAACAGAGGCTATCCGACGTGCACTAGAAGCCATTGAAAACCGTCCGATTCCAAAAGGCGAAAAGCTCGACGGCTCGCGCATTGCCTCATGCCGAATCGGCACGACTATCGCTACTAATGCCCTCCTGCAAGGCAAAGGGGAGAAGTTTGCTTTTCTCACCACGAAAGGCTTCAAGGATGTCTGTGTCATCGGCGACCAGACTAGGCCTAAGCTTTTCGATCTCAAAGTCCGGAAGCCACAGCCGCTGCACGCCAAAGTGGTGGAAATCGATGAGAGAGTAACTGTCGAGGACTACGACCTGAACCCGTTCCCCTTGGATAAGAGGGCAGAAATTACTGACCCCGCTCTGGTTCGCACGACAAGTGGTGAAATTATCCGGGTCCTCAAGCCGCTCGATATCTCAGCAGTCCGCCAGACGCTCCTCGAGTTAAAGGAAGAAGGGTACACGTCCGTGGCAATCGCCCTACTACATTCCTATCTCTTCCCAGATCATGAACGCAAAGTATCCTCGCTAGCAAAAGAACTCGGCTTCCGCTACGTGACAACATCCTCCGAGATCTGCCCAGTGATAAAATACCTCGATCGCAGCAACTCGGTATGCTCCGAGGCATTCCTATATCCCATCGTCAAGCAATACATCTTCGATTTCGAAACCGGTTTCTCTGTCCTCCCGCAGAGAGTAGACTTTATGTGTTCAGACGGGGGACTGAGATCGGCGTCGAAGTTCAGAGGAAATGAAGCGCTTCTCAGTGGTCCAGCTGGAGGCGTTGTCGGCGTCGCAAGGACTTGCTATGATTCCGAAGACGGAACACCGACTATTGGGTTCGATATGGGCGGTACCAGTACCGATGTCTCGCGGTATGATGGGACATACGACTATCTGAACCAGACTACAATTGCAGGGCGGATTATTACCATCCCCATGTTGAACATTGCTACCGTCGCTGCTGGGGGCGGTTCGATCTTGTTCGCCCGGAATGGATTATTCGTAGTCGGGCCTGAGAGTGCAGGGTCGCATCCTGGGCCGGCTTGTTATAGGAAAGGAGGGCCTCTGACTGTTACCGACGCGAATCTCTTCCTGGGAAGACTGCTGCTGTCTTCATTCCCTTCGATCTTTGGACCGAACGCAGATCAACCTCTTGACTATGAAGTGACCGCGGAGAAATTTGCAGTGATTACCCAGGAGATCAATTCACAAACAGGACAGGACCTGACACCGGAGAAAGTTGCTTTAGGGTTCCTCAACGTGGCTAACGAGACCATGAGTCGTCCAATTCGCAATGCCACCGAAGCCCGTGGATTTCACCCCGAACGGCATAACCTCGTCAGCTTCGGGGGTGCAGGAGGACAACATGCCTGCTCAATTGCGCAGCGCCTAGGGATCAAGCGTATTCTGATCCACAAGTACTCCTCGATCTTATCTGCCGTCGGGATCTCCCAGACCCAGCTGAAGTCCGAAGCGCTTGAACCATACGTCGGCACCTTCGAGTTATCAGCACTACCTACTATCAATTCCCGACTCAGCGGCTTACGAGCAAAAGTAACTGACGACCTGTTATCTCAAGGCGCAGCCCCCGAATCAATCCGCTTCGACGAGTCCCTCAGCCTGCGGTACCAAGGCACAGACACCAACCTCGTCATCGCGAAGTCACCCAACGAGGACTACGGAGAGACGTTTCGAAACACACACAAGCGCGAGTTTGCTTTTACGCTCGATCGTCCCGTTATTGTCGACTCGCTCCTCGTCCGAGGCACCGGTGGCAGTGGCAGTGGCAACAGCACCGGGGATATCAGCAGCTCTTCATCCGTCTTTCGAGCTCTCGAGCAACTCAAAGCCAGCCCTAAACATGCCCAAACCAAAACCCAACCCCTAACCAAAGTCTTCATCGAGACAATAACCTGGACACACGTCTCAATCTACAATCTAACCTCCCTCTCGCAACAACCCATCATCATCGCCGGCCCAGCCCTCATCATCGACTCCACCCAAACCATCTTCGTCGAACCCGAATGGCAAGCCTACATCCTCTCCGAACACATCGTCCTCGACAGACACAACGACACCAACACCCCATCCAATTCTCCCTCCCCCCTTACTCCATCAGAAACAACCATCAACCCAATCGACCTCTCCATCTTCTCCCACCGGTTCATGTCCATCGCCGAACAAATGGGAACCACCCTACAACGCACCTCTATCTCAACAAGCATAAAAGAACGCCTCGACTTCTCCTGCGCCATCTTCTCGCCGGACGGGAAACTCGTCGCCAATGCTCCCCATATCCCTATTCACCTCGGGAGTATGCAGTACGCTATCCAGTACCAGCATCGCCGGTGGATGGGGAAGCTGAGACCGGGAGATGTGCTGTTGAGTAATCATCCCGAGTGTGGAGGGACGCATTTGCCGGATTTGACGGTTATCAGTCCGGTTTTTGTTAATGATAACGACAATGACAACTACAGTGGAGATGGAGATGGAGAAAGAAAGGGGAAAGGAAAAGAAACTCTCGCATTCTATGTCGCCTCCCGGGGCCATCACACCGACATCGGCGGAAAAGGAATCTCAGCCATGATGCCCTCGTCCAAAGAACTCTGGGAAGAGGGTGTAAACATCCAGTCCTTAAAAATCGTGCAAGACGGAATCTTCCTCGAATCCAGCGTACGGGACGCATTTCTCGCGGCCGGCAATTTCCCCGGCTGCAGTCCGACCCGACGACTGGGCGACAACATCTCCGATATCAAGGCGCAGATTTCGTCGAACCAGCGCGGGGTTGTGCTTTTGAATCGGCTTTGTGCCGAGTTTGGGTTGGGCGTTGTGCAGGGGTTTATGAGCGGGATTCGGGAGAATGCTGAGGTTGCTGTGAGGGGGTTTTATAGGGGGATTTCGAAGGGCAGACCATTAACTCTAACAGCGGCGGACTATCTTGACAATGGGACCCGGATCCAGGTGACGATAACAATCGACCCGGAGACAGGATCCGCAAGGTATGATTTCACAGGGACGGGACCGCAAACGTGGTCCAACTACAACTGTCCGATTTCAATAACGCACTCGGCGGTGATCTATACGACGCGGTGTCTTCTGAATACTGATATCCCGCTAAACGACGGGTGTCTGGCACCGATTGAGATCATTGTGCCGAAGGGTTCGGCGCTGAATCCGACGTCGGCGGTGGCGATTTGCGGGAGTACGTTGGCGAGTCAGAGGATTATTGATACGATCTTGAAGGCGTTTGGATCCTGTGCGGCGTTTTCGGGGTGTGCGAATAGTTTTGGGTGGGGGGTTGGGGGCAGGGATCCTGTTACGGGGGTGATAGAACCCGGTTGGAATTATGGGGAGACGGTTGGTGGGGGGTGTGGTGCTGGTCCGACGTGGGATGGGGAGAGTGCGGTGCAGTGTCATTCGACGAATACGAAGATCACAGATGCAGAGGTTGTAGAGAAGCGCACGCCTGTGATTGTTCGGCGGCATGCAATTCGTGCTGGGACTGGTGGGAGGGGAAAATTCCCAGGGGGGGATGGGGCGACGAGGTTGATTGAGGCGAGAATTCCGATGCGGTGTAGTATCCTGAGTGATAGAAGGGTTTTTGCGCCGTATGGGATGGAGGGGGGCCAGGGGGGAGCTGTGGGGGAGAATTATGTCTATCGGTGGAATGGGGATAGGTCTCGACGGGAGAAGATTTCTGTCGGGGGGAAGGCCGAATTGAAACTTGAACAGGGGGAGTTGATGGAGGTGAATAGTCCTGGTGGTGGGGGGTGGGGGGTTGAATGACTTTTATATACATATATCTGTACCCATGACAGCAAATCTGTAGGTAGCTCTTGTTGAATAAAGATCAGCCAAGTATCAGGGAGACTCAATGGAGCGGGTACAGGGGAATAGATATACTGTAAATGTTTGGAAGGAAGACCTAGTACTATGGCATATATGGTAATGTGTCTGCACCTGGACCATGATGTAACCTCTAAATATGTGACTCGGAGGTAGACCAAGGAAAACAAATCTGCCGCTGCTTCTGTAGCAGTTCCACACATAGTGAAAACTCCCCCTCCGTTGCATAGTCAAGTGGCATTTTCCTAGTTTCATCCTTGGTTTCTGGGTCAGCACCTCTATCAAGAAGTAGTTGTACCATCTCAGTAGAATAACCTTTCACAGCATGAGAGAGAGGTGTTCTTCCAGAATCATCCTTGGTTTCTGGGTCAGCACCTCTATCAAGAAGTAGTTGTACCATCTCAGTAGAATAACCTTTCACAGCATGAGAGAGAGGTGTTCTTCCAGAATCATTCTTGGTTTCTAGATCAGCACCTCTATCAAGAAGTAGTTGTACCATCTCAGTAGAATAACCTTTCACAGCATGAGAGAGAGGTGTTCTTCCAGAATCATCCTTGGTTTCTAGATCAGCACCTCTATCAAGAAGTAGTGATGCCATCTTAGGGGAATATTCAGCAGCATGAGAGAGAGGTGTTCTTCCAGAATCATCCTTGGTTTCTAGATCAGCACCTCTATCAAGAAGTAGTTGTACCATCTCAGTTGAATAACATTTCACAGCATGAGAGAGAGGTGTTGTTCCAGAATCATCCTTGGTTTCTAGATCAGCACCTCTATCAAGAAGTAGTTGTACCATCTCAATTAAACCTTCTTTAGCAGCATGGGAGAGAGGTGTTCTTCCAGAATTATCCTTGGTTGCTAGATTGGCACCTCTATCAAGAAGTAGTTGTACCATCTCAGTAGAATAACCTTTCACAGCATGAGAGAGAGATGTTCTTCCAGAATCATCCTTGGTTTCTAGATCAGCACCTCTATCAAGAAGTAGTGATGCTATCTTAACAGCATGAGAAAGCAGTGTTCTTCCAGAATTATCCTTGGTTTCTAGATTGGCACCTCTACCAAGAAGTAGTGATGCCATCCCAGGGATATATCCAGCAGCATGGGAGAGCAGTGTTCCTCCAGAATAATCCTTGGTTTCTAGATCAGCACCTCTATCAAGAAGTAGTGATGCTATCTTAGCAGCATGAGAGAGCAGTGTTCTTCCAGAATTATCCTTGGTTTCTAGATTGGCACCTCTACCAAGAAGTAGTGATGCCATCCCAGGGGAATATTTAGCAGCATGGGAGAGCGGTGTTCTTCCAGAATTATCCTTGGTTTCTAGATCAGCACCTCTATCTAGCAGGAACTTTGTAGTTACTACTTGACAATGAACCACTGATAAGTGGAGTGAAGTATTACCTTCACCATCCCTTGGCTCCAGACTAGCACCTTTGTCAAGTAACAGTCGTACAACTGTTTCATGTCCTCCTGCTGCTGCAAGAAGAAGTGCTGTGGAACCGTGCGTATTCCGTGACTCTAGTTCAGCACCGTGTTCAACTAATAGTCGTACAACTGTTTCATGGCCGGACCTAGCTGCATAGCAAAGGGGGGTGGTTCGGTCTTTACCAAGATAATCCACGCTTGCGCCGAAACCGAGCAGAAGCTTGACAATCATTGCATGACCGTTCTCTGAAGCAACCGAAAGTAGGGTTCGGCCCTTGATGCACTGTTGATTCAACAGGCCGTGCGAGGATACATCCATTTTGAGAAACACACTTGCGGCTTCTAAATTTCCAGCCATGACAGCAGCAGTCAAAGGATGGCCGTACCGCTCAGATGAATCAGATATCGTGCAACCCGTGTGAATAAGCTCTTCGAGCAGATTCGCGAAATTATTGTTGGCGAAAATGTAGACCAGGTACGCGGATGCTGTATAGCGACGCGTGGTGTGTTTTTCGAACAAATTACTCTGCACGATCCAGCTTGTGAGCGGAAAGTTGGCCAAGAAAGAAATTTGTGGTATCCCAAGCCTAGACGCAGCATTTGCGTGGTGGAACAGGTTCTGAACTGCATATTCAAGAAACGGGTAGCGCTGGGACGCCGTTTTTGCCAGATCACGGCCTTCAGGGGATTTAGCTGCTGGGAGACTCTGTGGTAAACAGAGGGACAGGTCAGTGCTCACGTAGCTAAGGCAGCAGTTCTTCAAAGCTTCGTGGCTGGAATCTGGAGCAATGCTCCCCATGGGCAGATTGGTAAGGCCCTTGTCCTGCAAGAAATCGCGAACAGACTCGTGAATAAATTGGACCGTGGGGTTTTTGGATCTGGTGATTTGTGCGAGGCCTTTTGAAGAATCAAGGACAAATATGCTCAATTCTTCCTCGCTGACCTTGTCTCCAGTCCAGTCGGCCAGGAAGCCTGGATCAGCCTCAATTCCTGCTAAAATAGCGAAATACAGTTCTTCCCGGGTCAAAGGACGTTTGGCATACAGTATCCACTGCAAACAAAGAAGGGTCTTCTTCATATTGTGGTTATCACGGGTCAAGATGTCATTGAGTAGCTCGTGTAATCCGTCTGGTATCTCCTTTAATCTTCTCTTGAGTGCGTGCACATGTCCATGGCAATACTCTTCGTTGAGGATCCGCACGACAAGAACAACCCATAAGAAGATGCCGGACGATCGACCTATGACTTCCTCTTTGATCTGCTGGACTTGTTTGCTGCGTCCGGCTTTCAGATCCGCATGAACGTAATTGGAAATATCCTGATGATGACCATCCTGATCCTCCAACACCAGCTCTATTTTGTTTTCGATCGTCACGTGGGGGTAATGGCGACTTGAGAGACAGATGAGTAGTCGAGCCTGTCTAGAGACCGCGAGCTCACCCAACTGCTCAAAAAAGGATATCATGTCCCATACTTGCTTCTCATCACATTCGTCAAGAGCGTCGATAAAACATATTAGCTGGCGATGTTGGAGCTTCTCGACTGCCATAATGACGAGACACTTCAATGTTTCCACATCCCAGTCAAGCGCTTGACCATGCGTTGGCACGGTTGGTAGAGTGTGGAACACACTTTGCAGATCAGGCAACTTTTCCAACAGCTGAAGAAGAATTGAGCGGTACATTCCCATCACAGTCTTTTCCAGCGCATCGCCTCTAGCATTGAAAAAGAACGACAGTACAGTGGCATTTATCATTTTCCGAGTAGCCTGTGTAAAAGCAAACTTCATGATGGTGGATTTGCCCGCCCCTGGTTTCCCTTTAATCCAGAAGAACCCATGGTGTTGGTCGAAGAATTCTGGGTCTAGCCAGGTCTTGTATTCTAGGCAGCTGAGTAGCCATTGGCATGTCTTCAAATGTGCCAATTTTATCGTCCGATGGCGGCTGTCCAACTGATCGAATCTCAATGACTCTAGGTAAATTTGCCGTTGCGTTGGCGAGAGCTGGTGCGATCCTTCGACAGCTGGAGCCTTCAGCTCCCCGTGGTTTAGCTTGGATGCACATGGTAAATACAAGAGTATTTCCCTCGTACATGCTGCAGCTGCAGCCGCGGCAATGGGCTGGAAGACCTTGTTCTTATGCGAATCGGCGTAGTCACAGATGCCCCGGACGACGAGGCAGGGTAGCAGATTCACCACACCGGCGGCCTCCATCTCGAAGCAGAGAACACCACCCAGGGTGGAACTCATGCTGTCCCTTGTGATGCCATCCTTGATTACTTGGTTGCCGGAAGCGACTGTGCCAAAGAAAATGCCGACATCCTCATTCCGCTGCGTTCGGTCCACAATCATGTCTGGATGGCAGCTGCTGCATGAATCTCCACCAGGGTGGTCATAGGAGGCTTTGAAAAGAACATCCGCGCTAGAAGGTCGATCAACTAGGTAGTTTCCCATATTCTTCCTGGCCATGGTCAAATTCGACTTGAAGCTCGAAACCGCCGTCAATAGAGCATGAGACGGGGCGTTAAGAGAACCGATGCGTTGAAACCCGCCCGTAATCGTCTTCCCAAAGTCGTACTGAACAACTCCTCCATATTCTCTCTCTGGCTGGCCCACGACGACATCGCCCAGTCGAATATCCGTCTTATCGCTCGGAACACCCCCCGCGATTCCCACCAGAAGAGCAGCGGTCAGGGAAGGGAAGCTCGAAAGCATCCGCGTGGCAGCCGCAGCCGCAGCGTTTGTGCCCATTTGGCCAGCGGGTAAACAGGTAATGACAACGTCATGGTTGTGGATGCGACCGGTGGCATATTCAGCTTCATCGTAAAGCTCGTCGAGAACTGATTTGGCGGCTGCGTATTCGAGAGGGAGCGGACAAATCCATCCTAACGTGAAATCCTCGGCTCGGGGGCGACGTCGCTTCATTTTCGCAAAGCATAGCAGGATGTAAATACAAATCGATGTGTGCCATTCAGGTGAGGAGAGAAGAAGCAAGAAAGGTAGGCTGGGAGGGGAAGTGAAGACATTCTCGTGAGCGCCTGGCGAGGCTGACGATCCGCGCCACACAGCCTGCGCCTTCTCGAGAAGACGTTCATTCGCTGACTTGCAATCCCTGTACGACTTTCTGGGCAGTTCTAGCTTGAAACTCATTTATAGGGTGACTGGACGGTCGCTTGATATATGAATTGGGCGCTCAGTTGGTAACTGCAGAGCCGTCGCAGAATTTGGGAGTGAGGAACATGGATGATAACCCCAATTGCTCCATGACTTGGACGTATGCACATTACTACAATAAGGTATAAAATGTATAATATGCAACTACAAACTCGCAGAGTCACAAAAAATCATGGAATTTCCTGCGGCGCATCCTCATCATCCACACAAATATCATCAAACGCATCCGCCCGATTCTTCAGCCTCGTCGCCGCCTGATCTTCATCGGGTTGATCGCGAACGGACTTATCGAGTTCGATCGTTCGACTAGCGAACTGGACTGCGAGTTTTGAGTCCCAGATTCCTTCGCGTCGGTTGCAGATTGAGAGTAGGTACAGGGCTTTTTGCTGGACGTTGGGGTCGCGGGAGCGTGTGGCTGTGAGTACGAGAGGGGGGACGATGCCGAGGGAGAAGGTGAAGCTTCGTTTTCGGGAGGGGTGGTTTCTATCTTGTTAGTATTCTTCTTGATATAGAATAGTCGAGGAGGGGATGATACCTAGAGGTTTGATCAAGATATCCCTCTGCAAGTGCAACGATCCGTGCAAAGTTATCATTATGTGGACCCCATGCATCAGCCGGGTCCCAGGTATGCGCTGTTAAGAGCATAGGCGAAAGGAGGAACCAGATGCGTAGGATATCCGAGTCCTGACCATAGTCACCGGCTAATACTGATGGTGATGTTGGCGTATGCGGATCTTGAATAAATGTCTGATGAAGCTGCATCATATTCCGCTTCACATCATTCTGCGGTGTATTTATCGCAGCGCCCGCGGGCTCTCCCTTTGCAACCGCCCTCGCTGAATCCAACATCCCATGTAAAATATGATTCCAGAGACTGTTCAGCGCATCATGCACATTATCTTCCGGCACAGGATCACCCGCCACAACCTCCAAATTATCCTGCGGTGATGTCACACTCAAACTGCTTCCTCTCATCTCAATAATTTGATTATCAAGCCGTGTAAACAGCGATCTCATCGTCCGCTTTGGAACAAGCTGCCCCGTTCTCGGATCACGCTCATACTCCCGTAATAAATTCAACCCCGAGCGCATATGGACAATCGCCGCCTGGATCCCTCCCCGGAGACACTCGAAACACGCGAAAAAGATGCAAGATATGAGAATGATATCCGGCGACGTCGTCTTTACCCCCCGCCCGTGCAGAATAACCCGATCCTGCAGCGATCGCAACGCCTTGCCATACTGCTGCATGGCAAATTGAGACATAGGACTCCAGGTCCCAATCGCCGAGGAATCATCATACTCGTAAACCTGCTGCATAGCGCCCAGCGCAATCACCGCGTGACCAAGAACATCCTCGCGATGGGCAGCTTGGAGAACAGGAGCAGAAAAATGCAGCGGAAAGCGAGAGCGCATTTGGGCCAGAAAGAAGTCCAGGGAGTGCTTTTCAGCGCCAGTGGTGGCAAAAGAAGCACGCGGGGTGTAGACTACAATGCGGAGATTTGACCTGGCATCCTGGGAGGGGTTGGAGTAGGCGCAGTTTCGCTTGGAGCGGGTGCAGTTTCGACAGGTGGGTTTTGTTTCGTCGCATTTAATTCTCCGGGATCTGCTCCGAGATTAGACTGGGTATGTTGTGGGGAGAGGAGGAGAAGAGGAGGCGTACTTGCAGACTAGACAGCCTGAACGGACCTTGGTAGAGCCTATACGGATATTCTTTACCTTGCTCATTGTGGAATGTGGGAGGGATGAGGAAGCTGTGGCACTGGGCACTGGACACGAAGAGAAGAACTCGGAGATCACGGATACCGGCCCGGAAATAGGCCTAGCCTCCGTGTAGATCATTGCCTGCCGATTGGTTAACTACAAGCACATCTATGGAGTATCCAAGATGGCAAGTTCTAGAATATCTAAAAAGGATCTTGATCTTCTCGGAATATAGTTCCAACCATGAGTCTGAGTAAACAAGATCTTGACATCTCTCAGGTCCTCAGCCAGTACCGCACATCTAACTGCAGCTGGTCTCCTTTTCAGAGTACGCAACTTGTAATACAACACTCGGCCAATCCCGTGAACGACCTGCTAGCTTCCTTGCCGCCTATAGTAGCAAAATAGGTAGTACTCTCGAGTAGCCTCAGCAATGGCTTATTCCAGTAGGCATTATAGTTTCATGAAGCACGGAGCTGCTATCTATGGCACTTCCTGTCGACAAGAATCTAAAAATATAATGACGTCTCATTGACGCAGGAAGATGGAAAACGAGGCTTTTCGCTGAGCACATGGACACGAGATCAATATATGTACTATGCGACGATGCGACGGCTGTGTGGTCCGGTCCTGGTAATGACTAGGAAATTGCTCGAAACCTGTGTTACACATCATCTAGTTTATCCAAGACATTGCTTGTGAAATTATTGAATAAGATTGTTGATTCCCTCTCAACCTGAATATACCAGGAAGCTGCATATCCGCGCTGGGTTGAGAAACCCCGTTCAACTGTCATATGGTCACTCCATAAGCATGGGGCTCTTGTATGACTCAACAGCTCTCGTATCTCGTTCTCAGTGCCAGTTCCCAAGGACTAGGCTTTCTCGAGCGCTTGGTGAGGCTTGGGTTTCGGCTCATGCTAGTAGTTGAAATGCCTAGCATCCACGGGTTGTAGATTCCATAAATAGAGGATTGAGTGGGTGTAGGAATATTCGGAATGAACATAAGACGTCCTCCTCATCGTCTGACAACCCGGAATTAAAGCCAGTTAAAGGAATCGGCCAACGTTGGAAACATCCAGGCACGATATGATGTCTTGGTTGATTTCAGACGACCATCTGTCGATGGCACACTGAAATCTTAGCATCGTTGATTATCGGAGTGTGGATTTCTGCCACGTCGCATGAATTAATGAGCATCAAACAGAGAGCGCTTTAACTAATAGCTGTGTGATCCGTGCAGAGGGTGAAGGTATTGTTGGAGTTTTGAGATACACCAAACAGTTCCTGCCACACGCTGTTGAGCTTCTTTAACAGGAAGAGGAGGACTGGGCATGCTTTTCCTTCGTCATGTAGCTAATGCACGTCAAATAATAATGGATACAGATCGTCACATGCAACTCGAGGATGTTCGTCTGAATAATAGTGACAGGCAGAACTGGGTTGTTTCTTTGTTTTTGTTTCTGAATTCAATCGTGATGATGATAGAGATCAATTCTTGTCCACGGGTTCATGGCTCTAACTTCGAGCAGCAGGAACCCACTGTATATCTACTCCCATGACCTTCTTGCCCCAGAGGTTTCTCTTCTGCGGGATAGTATTACTGATCTATAAAACGTACCCACAGTCGAAAATGCCGCCTACATCTTGTACGATTGTTGCAAAATCGAGGTTCCTGGGATTGTGCCGTAAGTGAAAATCAAGTATCATCGCGCTGCTGCCTCACATCGACACCAATGTGATTGAGATACATGGAATCTCCAGCTGGGTATCATTTGCGTAATTATGATGACTTTCGAATTGTACTCGGAGACTAACTATGTAATATTGGAATTTGCTGTATAGATAAACAAATCAATACAAACACAAAGTTATTTCCATTATAATAGCATTCCACCTTTCGCAGTGATAACACCACACCTCCTCTTTGCATTATATTCGAAGCACGAAGTTTCAAAGATTTGCGCGAAAGAAGTCTACTAGTCTCGGTGTGCTCTGGTTTGTGTGATCATACAAGTCAATATGCGTCAGCCCAGGAATGATATACAGTTCTTTAGGCTCCTCGGCCTGTTCAATCGCAACCTGGGAAAAGTAAAGTGTATCGGCGTCCGATCCCGCGATCATCAACAATGGGCGAGGGGATATCAGTTGCATGAAAGCGTAGGAGCGATACGTAGCAATCAGGTCAATACTGCGCCAGAGATGCCAATTTGGAGCCGATTCGACATGGCCTCTTGGTGTTTGATAGTAGTCGTAGGATTCTTGGTAGAACACCGGTAGGTCAGGGGTGACATCTGCGGCGGTTTGGGGAAAGATACGGGTCAGGTTGTGCTTTCCGGTTGTTTCTTCGCGAACACGTTGGCGGCCTGCCTCCAATAGCTCATCTCGAAGGCTATCCTGCACTGGACCACCATACGATCCAAAACCCTCAGAGTATAAAGTCCCCAGATCGATACCGCTAACAGTGGCCACAGCTTTGATTCGCTGGTCGGTCTGGGCAGCGAAGGGGACATAGCCCCCCGATGCACAAACACCAAGTGCCCCGATACGGTCTGGATCGACGGTATCTAATGTAGATAGGTAGGTCACAGCGTTTCGAACATCGTCTGCTCGCTGGTAGGGATCCTCAAGGTATCGCGGTAGCCCACCACTTTCGCCTTGGTAGGCGGCATCGAAAGCAAGGGTAATGAAGCCAGTCCGCTCAGCCATCTGCCGAGCGTAGAGACCAGAAGTCTGCTCTTTGACTCCACCGTGAGGATGGCCGACAACAATAGCCGGTCTGGTCGTATTGGAAGTCGAGTTGATCGGTGGCACGTAGAGATGAGCTGCCAGAGAGACCCCACTGCTATCAAAATGCACCCATTGAGGTTGCAGACCGGTGGCTTCTGCAGTTGCAGACAGAAGAATACAGGAAGCAATGGTGTTTGTGAGACGCATGGCGGCTTGAGAGCTAGGAGAAATGGTAAAGAGAGTTGATAGTCAATTTTCCAAACAAACGAAGATAGTCAGCCAGTCGCATGGTTGGAATCCACTACAACGAATCTTCCGTCTGTAAGACTTAGATGAGGATGAATTAATCCCAAATTAACTAACGATGTGAAGACTTACTTCTTGCATCTATCACAGGCGCGGGTAACACGTAACCGGTTCTTCGCATATTGGGGGTCGGCCATCATAGCTTCGAAGCCGTGGACGGTCAGCGATGGCGGAAAAGCAGACATACAACGGTCCCAACGACGGCGGATAAGGATGTTCGAACAGGACAGACCAGTCAGCGAGGACTACTCCATCCCGGCTCCGAGCTCCCCGGCCCGTGAGGCAAGTACCCACTTTACCACGTTGCCGACGATCTTGTCTTTTTTTTCGTTTGGGTTTTTGACTCAGACGATATGGAGGTATCTACCCCAGACGACCATGCTTCCCCGTATTGTGGGGGTGGAGGCCCTTCAATTTCAGGCCCGGGGTCGATCAGACGATATCATCATAGAGGGTGAACATGTCGATCCATCAACACGGTATAAATTGACAATGTTCTCTAGCTCCTAGTCGCCATCATCCAGCAGCGACCTTAATTAACCAACACCATGCTTTTCACCTCGGCTCTTCTGTCGCTTCCGGTCATTGCCAATGCCGCCCTCACCTATCGCGGGGCGGATATTTCCTCATTGTTCATCGAGGAAGACGCCGGAATCGAGTATAAGAATCTCAACGGCGAGGTACAGGCGTTGGAGGGTATCCTCGCAGACAATGGTGTCAATTCGATCCGACAGCGTCTCTGGGTGAACCCCAGCGATGGAAACTACAACTTGGACTACAACGTAGACCTCGCCAAACGCGCCCAGGCAGCAGGACACAG
Organism: Aspergillus cavernicola; assembly: GCA_027569065.1. NCBI lineage: Eukaryota > Fungi > Ascomycota > Eurotiomycetes > Eurotiales > Aspergillaceae > Aspergillus > Aspergillus cavernicola. The sequence continues at coordinate 103,209 of JAPDEK010000069.1, read as the reverse complement.
TATTTACTTGGACCTACACTTGAGTGATACATGGGCGGACCCCGGCGATCAGGTAAACCCTCTCTGGAATACACCGCAAACAGGGCCATGATTGCTGACAAGGCATACCTAGACTACGCCTTCGGACTGGTCGACCACGGACATCACCACCCTTGCCGGCCAGGTCAATAACTACACTCTTGACGTGTTGAACACCTTCGCGGAAAACAGCATCCCGGTGGAGATAATCTCCATCGGCAACGAGATCCGTAATGGCGTACTATGGCCCCTCGGTGACATTAGCAACTTCGACAACATCGCCACGATCCTGCAGGCCGGCTCGAGCGCTGTCAAGTCATCTGACCTTGCTGAAACCCCAAAGATCATGATTCACCTCGACAACGGCTGGAGCTGGGACCAACAGCAGTACTTCTACGATTCCGTCCTCGCTACCGGCATACTACAGTCGACAGACTTTGACCTTATCGGCGTGTCGTATTACCCATTTTTCAACGAAGAGGCAACCCTAGCATCCCTAGAAAGCACCGTGGGCCAGCTTAAATCAACATATCAGCACGATGTCCTGGTTGTGGAAGCGAACTGGCCCGTGTCTTGTCCCAACCCTGAATATACCTTCCCCTCGGACCTACAACCGATCTCCTTCTCGACCGAGGGACAGATGACCTTCCTAACAGAGGTTGCAAACGCCATCAGCTCTGGCGGGGGCATTGGGCTGTACTACTGGGAGCCGATGTGGATTGATAACGCGGGGCTCGGATCTAGCTGCGATGATAACTTGCTGGTCGACAGTGATGGGCAGGTTCGGGACAGTGTGGCTGTTTTTGCGGACCTTTGAATTGCTTTCTCGCTTGCTCTCGATGGATCCTACGGCGCACATTATGGAGGCTAGGCCATCGATGTCTTGAAATATGTACTATGCTTGAATCCTACATTACCATGCTCTGTCTATTGTTCTAGTTTTAAATTAAACCCAAAGCGGACGTTAGTACTGCTCTGCGAGATTTTTCATTCGTCAAATGGCTTGTACTATGCCAATGACATTATCAACTTTATCACCAGTAGAAATGAGAGTTGATACCCATAGTACACTATCAAGCACCAGATAGTGTCTCTTGAGACCTTTTGGTCTAGTGGTAAGAAGGATCCTCTATTTTCAGGTGTTAGACATTTACCCCACCGCTGCTTGGAAAGGCAGAGTTACTCTCCATCGCGTTCTAGTAGCACAGTTTGCAATCTTCTTGCCAGGAACCATCGGGTCCTTCCTGCCCGCGTGGGCTGTGCTAGCGTCTTCGGTTGAATGTCAGCAGTGACCAGCCTATAAGATGCTTTTCCGTCAGGGTTTCCGTGTGGTACGACGCAGAACCCCAAACTCGGGTACGGGGATTGGGGTCCGGGGTTGGCGTGGAAAGAAAGGAACAGAATTGTCAACTCCCTAGGCCTTGCAGGTCTTGACTATTAATGGAGCTTGAACGGCTGCTTCAATCAGAAGATTTGTACCCTCAACACCAACGGCTACACTGTGACGTTCTTGTCCTGTTGGCTCGAAGACACTCAATCAAACATGTCGACCGATCCTAAGGCTATCGAGGAAATGGTCGAGACAGTTGCCGCGGACCAGATTGCTGAAAAACAGCAGTCAGTGCTTAATCTCGTGCAAGAGGTTCAAGATGCTCGTCCGAACGGCCTTTCACTTTCTATGCTCCGGCTGTTGGCCGTCTTGGTCCCGGGGTATTTCTGCATCATCCTCCAGGGGTTCGACGGCTCGTTGATGGGCGCGATAAACGCCATGCCACAGTATCAGAGATTCTTCGGTTTGTCAGTATTTCCCTCACGCCCATCCAGCCTAGACCATGCTCATCTAGTTATAGAAAGGCAGCAGGCTCTTCGACGGGCCTGGTTTTCGTCATGTTCAACATCGGCGCCATCGCGGCCCTCCCCTTCACCGGACCTGTGAGCGATACTTGGGGTCGTCGCTGGGCTATGTTTATTGGATCTTGCTTCGTCATCATCGGTACGTGCATTCAAGCTCCGGCTATCAACCAAGGAATGTTTCTCGGTGGCCGGTTTCTCGTCGGGTTCGGACAAGGGTTCCTCAACGTCTCCGGCATTACCTACGTGACGGAAATGGCACATCCCTACTGGCGTGGGCCATTGTGCAGCTTTCTCGAAACAAACTACTTTGTTGGGAGCATCATCGCATCCTGGGTCACTTACGGCACTGCCTACATGGCCGGCACAATCTCCTTCCGTCTCCCCGTCTGGCTACAACTCATCAGCGCCGGGTACATCGCACTGGCCGTGTTTTTCAGCCCCGAGTCCCCCCGTTGGCTTGTCGCCCATAACCGCCACGAGGAAGCGCAAGTCATCCTCGCGATATACCACGGCGAAGGCTCGCCGACAAACCCTTTCGTGCGTCTCCAGATGGCCGAAATGCGCGCCCAGATCTCGCCCAATAGTCTCGAGGCGAAATGGTGGGACTACCGGGCTCTGTTCATGACGGCCCCTGCACGGCGGCGACTCCTCTGCGTGCTTGCTTTCGCATGGTTCGGGCAGTACTCGGGAAACGCGCTTGTGAGCTATTACTTCCCCGTGATTATGTCGCAGGCCGGAATCAGCGATCCACACATGCAGCTGTTGCTGAACGCGCTGAATCCGATCTTTTCCTGGATCGCCGCCATGGTGGGTGCCATGTGTAGCGACAGGCTGGGCCGCCGACCGCTGCTCCTTGCAGGGTTCTCGGGATGTGCCATGTGTCTCGCGGTTGTGACGGGGCTGACGAAGGCATCCAGTGTAGATGGGAGCAGGGAATCTGGCCATGCTGGTATTGCCTTCATCTACCTATTCAGCATTGTGTTCTCGTTCTGCATCACGCCGCTGCAGACTTTCTACATCTCCGAGTGTCTCGACCTAGAGACGCGAGCCAAGGGCGGCGCCGCCGGACAGGTTGTGGCCTCGATCGCCGCGATTGTTGGGCAATATACAACCGGCTTGGCGATTGACCAGCTGGGATACTACTATTATCTCGTCTTCGTGTTCTGGGACTGCATTGAAACATTGGTGGTGTATCTTTTCTTCCCGGAGACCAAGGTTGGTTTGCTTGCTTGCTTGCTTACACCCAGTATCGTCAGTCAGTCAAGGCCACCGCTAACTCTAGTATTTAACAGGGCCGGACGCTCGAGGAGATTAACGAAATTTTCGAAGATCCCAAACCGGTTCAAAAGTCGCTACAGTTACAGTCCTCAGAGAATGTCGTGCATACTCTGCTGGAGTCTCGTCACTGATCGGACATCCCTGCACAAATATAGCCATATTTGCAATTAGCTAGCTATGTACATGGCAGATCCCTGGTACCTTGGCATATTAAGAATTGTTTGTAGTTGAAGCAGTCAGGGTTCTCGGTCATCAATCACCTAATGGCTTGCAGCATCAAAATTATATAACTATATGTGCACCGACAGCAATCACCCCTGTGCCTACACTGCTCCGTACACCAGGGGTCGGCGACCTCCACGGATTCAGAAAGCGCAGCGCAAGGGAGAACATGAGCTGGTTCTCAGCCACCAAGGATCCGCAGGGACCTCGAGTGATGGTGTTGTTTCGCCTGAACTCGTGGGCACCGACCTGGCTGGTCGACTGCCGTGCCGCGCACCGGTGGAGCTCGCCCCTACTGATATTGATGGCCATTATCTCGGCCCCGCCTCTGAAGCTGCGTTTTTGCTTCGAGTGCAGAGGACGCTGAATCCATCCGAGTCCTTCTCGCACGTCTCCTTGGGCTTTTCGTTAGCCGATAATCCGTTGCCGCTACCTGATTTCCCTTTACAAGATACCATACGCCAGGAAGAGGCGGCCCAGTTGATGCACGTGTTCTTCGACTATGCTATGCCAATTGGCCAATTCGTCCACCGTTCAACGGTAGAGAGCTGGATTGCAGGACTCGGCGATCCGTCAATATGCTCTCAGTCGAGCCCACGGCCACGCAAAGCTTTACTACACTCAATGTTTGCTATCGCCCAGCAGCACATGGACTCCACCCTAGACGCGACAAATACTAATCCCAGGTCTGTCATACTGCCCTGTACACCTGCTTACGCGTTGGTCGCTAATATACCTTAGTTGGTGCCACTTCGCCACAGCGGAGCTACACCTAAGCCAACGGCAGCCCCCCATCAGCTTGACCATCGTTCAAGCCTGTCTATGCCAGTGTATTTGGCTACTGAGGGAGTCTCGGATCAATCAATGCTGGGAACTATTGGGAGTAGCTGCTCGACACGCGCTCGCTATCGGCCTCCATCGAGCCTCTTGTCTGCGTCAGGCTTCAGACTATGAGCCGCTCAGTACTTTCTAGTGCCTCTATTCATTAGACACTTACCTGAGCATAGCCCTTGGAAGGCCAAGAATATTCAATGATCTTGATATCGATCAGGATTTCCCGCATTTAGGTGAGCAATCAGTGGACGTTGAGGATCAACCCTCGCTCTCGCGTGGCTGCGGAAACGCTGCGATTCCCACAACCGTCGCGTATTTTAGGTATAACACCGCATCCTGACGTACTATGTGTTCCGTCTAAACTAAATGAAGCTACGCTTCTAGGCTAAGCTGGATGATTGGGAAAGTCCTTCGGGACTTCTACTCGTCCTATCCGCGCTCCGTCACTGAGCAGATATCCCTTGCCACACACCATTTGCAATACGTACGGAACTGGAGAGAGGAATTCTGCAACACCCTTGCTCCAGATGATCTCGATCCGGGACTTACGGACCCAACTTTGCTGCTCCTGAGGGATTTTCTGAATCTAGTCTCCTCGCACTCTACCATCTTGATAACCAGACCGTTTCTCTTAGATAAGTTGGCGTCATCTCACGGCACCCATAGAAGCCACACGACTGATGAAGAACGGGAGGTCAATCTCTGTATTGACCAATGCAAGTCAGCTGCATTGAGCATAATAGACATTTTATCCAATGTCGATCACGCAGACCACATGGTTCGCCTGTTTTGGGTTAGCTATATACAAACCATGGCCTCATGCTGCATCGGCTAACACCTTGCGTTTCAGTTCACCCCGTTCATTGCGTTGTCTGCGATCACCGTGCTTTACTCGTATTCCGCATGTAAAGGTTCGGCTCTCGCAAAGCTGGATGACAATTGCTTCTCCGCGGCTAGTCGCTGTCAGATCCTGTTATTAAGCCTTGTCAGGGAGGACTCGTTGGCAGCCAAATACGCCTTGTTACTGGAAGATTTACGGTCCGAAGTATGAATAGCCTTTTGGAGATGGTATTGTATGACCGACCAATCCAACGATACTTCTGGTATACGAGTATTAAGTCTATCCTAAATTTCATTCCCTCCATAGGAGTCACCAAAACAACGTCATTTTCACGTTCTGTAAGCGTCTAACCGTGGATTGAGCGCACGGGCGCTTGATCCTATGTATGCATAGTCCGTGTTCGGGGACGATGGGCCGGTGGCACAAGTTTATTTAAGCACAATGTCATTACTGTCTTGCTTCTGGCACGAGATCAATCCGAGAGACCAGCAGTAGTCCTGAGCTCCCCGAGCTTCCCCGGCAGGGCTAGGACAATATTTTATGGCATTGTCGCAGAGGCTTGAGGGATTTATTGTTGCCGGACTCTACAGAGCACCGAGTGCGCATTTTCTCAGTGTCCCCACAATGCGTACCTTACGGATAAAATAAAACAAAGTAAACTATGGATAGGGCCCAATGCTAATTCGAGCCGGACAATACTCCTGAGGCTTAAGTCTAGAGAAAGACCTCTCCATCAGAGGCAAGCCAGGTTATTTGGTTGGGAGGTTACATATGAGTTCAACTAAATATTCCATTACTAAGTCTACGTGTGAGATGGGTGCATCTTCTGAAGATTGTCGTGACCCCCCTGCCTTCAAGCATAAAAGGCCTGGGAGGATACGAAAAGCCTGCGATAGGTGCAATCGAGCTCACACAATTTGCAGCGGCGAATATCCATGGTATGCAATCGTCTCCTAGCCTTAATCAAATCTCCACGCAACTGACATTGTATAGTCAACGATGCACAGGTACTTCGATTTATCTACCAACTTCGTCCTCATTGACTTCCTGTTGATGCATATAGCTTCCAACTTGATGTGCCGATACGATCGGCTTCCCAAGAAGCGTGGACGCAAGCCCAGTTCCACACAGCATCTGGCAGCTATTACGCCCGAGACCATGACACCGGAAGACAGCGAAAATTGTCTAGATCAAGCGACGCCTCAGTATTTAGTTAATGGATTACTCGGGCCGGATATCACGACGAGCATTATGGATGAAAGGAGATATCCTCCCCACCTCCGCATTACGCCCAACCATGCACGTTGCGCAACTCAAACGTCAAATCTATACCCATCACGCGCAGCCCAGACCGACCTGCACGGCCCTCTACTGACCTCGGAAGTGCTCCAAATGGAAACTCCCGCTCTTGACCAGGCATCCGGAGGCGTCCCAGAGCTGACCTGCGACAGCCAGAGCTCCCGCTACCGGTATCCGTGTCTGAATCCTATTCTCCCTTGGCTAGTCGAAATTATATCTCCGGAGGATGCCTGTGACCTATTGGATATTTTCTTCGCAGACAAGACCGCCTCGGCCATTAGTTATCTTTGCCCGTTTGTGCTTTCGCCTATCATGCGAAGAGAGTCCGTCCTGCACCAACCGAACCCTCGCGCAATGTCCAGTTCGCTCCTCGCTATCATTCTCTGGTGCGTCTCGCATACAGCTACTCTTCGCGTCTTTGAGCGTCCTGGAGCTCGTGCTAGTATAATTCAACGACTATACGCGAAGTCCATGCAGCTACTCCATGTAAGAAATTGTAACACATGCGGGGATGAGCCCGGTGAGTTCTACTTCTGGTCCTAACTATGAAACCCGTATTTGCACGATATGTTCCGCAATATAGTGCTAATGAGTACGTCGTGGAACAGGTGGTCAGATGCGAGAAACAGACCTCCACACTCCGCCTGTTGAGACTCATTTAGGTATCAAGTGTGCAGCAATCGACAGGGCGAGAAAGGGTGTTGATGATGTCCTGAGTTATGTTCTTCTAACCTGTGTTACGTGGGGGGGCACTGAACCCAAGGAAGAATGTCTAAAGTGGTGGAACAATGCCGTCGAATTGGTCCAAGCGCTAGGATATCATTCCGAAGTATGTATCGCAGAGCAAGCACATATGTCGCCGTTCCCGGAAGAAGGACGAGAAGAATGTCGCCGAGCGTTCTGGCTGGTATATGCTTTGGATCGCCACCTTGCCCTATGGTTTAATCAGCCACTTCGCATCCACGATTCACAGTGTCAGGTGTTTATCCCGTTACCGGAGTGGATATGGCAGGATCTAGACAACATTACTTTGAAAAGCATGCCCCCGCGCGCCTACAGTCCTCCAACGCGAGTCACCGGCACCGGCTTCTTCGAATATTTCCTGCCCCTCATGGCTATACTTGGCGATATCATAGACTTTTGGTTTCGCAAGCAGCACCCGCGGCTGAAGGTTGGGGATGATGACACTGTGAGCACCACATGGATTGCGAGTGTAGCGTGGAATTGCTCCAGATGGAGTTGCAGATTTCACAGAGACTCATGGCCTCTGAAAACAGCAGTCCTCCAGGCCCAGCACAGTCCTCAGCGTCTGTCAGCAGCGCCGCCTCAGACTCTGTCCAAAATCCTGTTCCGACGCAACATCGCATTGAGACTGCGGCTGTCTATAGCCAGTACATTATTTACGTATTACGCGCTCTTCTGCATGGGGATTGGGACTCCTCCGTCTTGGCTGGCGACGGTGGCAGTGGCAGTGGCGGCGCCTGGCCTACGTCGTCTCGCTCTCTCCTCTACATGTCAAGTTCGATGATGGCCAGTGAGTTGCTCCCGCGGATTCTAAAGCTGGATAGGGACCTCTCATCTCTGCCATTTCTCTTCTCAGTGTATCTTTTCCATGGCAGCATACCGTTCCTGTTGCTCTCGGGCCAGGTGGCGGAAAAAACTGGCCTGGATGTTTGGCTAGATCGATCCTGCGAAATCATCATCCAGACGCACCAGGTCCTGCTTGCGACTTTTGATGCCGGATTTCAGGTAAGCAGGATCGGGGTCTGAACTACAGTTTTGCCATGTGCTAAATCCAGTGCAGAGAGATTTTTCTCGAGCGCTTCGGTTAATTATCCACACTCCGCATGGCCACTCGCCGCTCTATTGTGAATCCAGGATGCTCGTGGCGAAACTGCTCGCCGTATGCGGCGGAACTAGAGGGCCTGTCGGGTTCCGTCTGTCATAACACGGAGGGCGCCCTTCAACTGGCGGATGCCTCCTGGGATTATCAAGGAAGTGCGAGATGCATAGGTGTTATCGGGAAGAGCAGTCCCTCAGCAGGGCATAACTAGTTAAGTGGTTGCGTGGAATGGCACGGCATTCCTATACGCCGCGTTGAAAGACTAACTACAGCATGCATAAACTGGTAGATACAAGTGGCCTATATCTATTCACTTGAACCCCCTTAGCGGGCGAACAAACTCCAGTATCCATACGAGTAACAACCATGCAAATTGGTAAGAAGATAGCTACAATTTCAACCACAACAGAAAGAGCCGCAGCTTCTTGTTGGGACCTAGTTTTGCCTCCACATTATCGAGTCCGTCCAGCATGGCGTTGGACAGCGTGTCCAACACTTCCTTGGTGTACTCAAGACTCCCGGCCTGCTTCATTTCATCGAGGATGAACTGCTTCGCCTCTACAGAAAGATCAGCATCATCATCCCGACGGAATAATAATCCGTGGACATGATCTGGTGATTCAATATTCTGCAAGAGATGGATAAGCGGGAATGAGAATTTCCCTTCAGACAGGTCCTCGCAGAATCCCTTATTGGCAGTGTACTAATTTCCAACAATTAGTAATGAATGAACCTGATGGGTGAGAAGGGTCTACCTCTTCAGATGCTAGGTTTAGGTAATCATCTCGGATTTGATAGTATCGCCCGATCAAGGTAAATAGATGAAGAAGCTCAGGTGTGGGCTCGGTCTCGGATTCAACCTCTAAAAGTCGAAGAACGAGCCTGAACAACCCCCCGGTTTTGTTGTCCACCATGATGAGATACTCTTTGGTCGAGGGCAATGTTGTGTTGAACTTCCAATACAGCTCCAGGCCTTGTCCGAATGCGAGTGTTTCTAGTTCGTCTGCAAACATGATCAGTAGATAGTCGACTCGCTTGTCAGGATGACCAGACCCATAAATACATCTCCGCACTCGCGCGAGCGCTTCAAGCGGTTTAACTGCCGACTGCCTTTAACGTAGAGGTATGTTGCGCTATTGACAGTCTGTGCTTGACCAAAGACAGCATGTGCTGCTGGTTTCCCCCGTCGAAGCTGCGATCCATCCTGAATATCATCCAGCCTGCAATTGTCAGTAAGTGATGGCCACAGTTTGACGGGATATCCACATTAGCGTCGCGTCGAATAACATCCTCGTGGTTTCGGTCACGACGGTGACTGAGTTGTCTGGTAGGGAAAACCAGGCCTGTAGGCACTCGATTAGGCGGACGAGGGTCTTCTTCCCTGGCAATGACCTTATGTACTCCCACGGAGCTAGTACAATCTAATATTTCTTAGTATGCCATTTATATGGCTCACAGGGATTGCTTACCTTCTCAGCAGGAGCTTTCTCGAATGGGGCCAGTAATTCTTGATGTAAATGCTGCGTTACTCCATTGGTGATCTCCTGAGTGTTCTCACACAAGGTGCTCGACTCTATATGACCGTCCATCTCCAAAGCTGGACGAGGGTAATCTGTCAAGGTCAATTTTGGTTCATGGCCTCGTCCTACCAACTGGGCTCTATCAGCAGCAGTTGTTGTAAAACCCGTTCTATGATACCGCGGTGTGATAGACTGCCAGTGGTTCATGCCCCCAAACGTTAAGACCGAGACAAACATGTAGCGGCGTAGGTCGTCCGACTTTGGGGTTGGTGAAGAGCTCCAGGCCTCGTATTCATCCATCAATCTCTTCTCCGCCGAGAGTACCTCTTGCTTGAGTATCTCTCCTGCTTCATCTTCCTCGTAGCCGTAGTTGCTCATGAGTACTGCCATCCCGTTATGCATAGCATCGAGGCTTCCGGCCATATAATGTTCGTTGAACTCTTTATGGAAGCTGTGAAAGTCATTTGTCAACCCAGTGATCAAATTTCCAAGCTCTATCATATGAGAGACAGAATCCAGCTCTTCTTGGCTAACGCTAACTCTGTTGATCGCTGGAATGAGTGTCGCTAGTACCCTGTCATTCTCCTGTCAGTGATACTCGCTGGAGTTTACTAGGATATAGCGTAACTTGCTGTCCTCCAAAGCTTATTGTTCTGTGCTTCTTGTAGGCCCCCCAAGTAACCGTGTCTAGACCGGGGGCGGTTTGCGCTTGGAGACCGGAGTCGAATATTCCGTGTTTGTCTCTGAAAACGGAGCTAACGCCATCTATTTCTTTGACCAGATCCATGAGGCTCTGGACGTATAGTTCATTTACCTCGAACTCACACCGAGAGTGCCTTCCTAGCTTCAGCTCTGAAAGAATAGCCACTCTGAGATCTAAAGAGATTTGTTCTTGCTAACCAATTTAGGTACTGCCATAAAGCTAAGATGGGAGCAACTTACCGTCTTTATCTCAAGAGCATCGGTAGCATCTGAGTAAACATGTTAGAGAAACTAGGTACTCACAGAGGCATTCTACCTACCATCCCAAAACGTGAGGATATAGCCAAACCTCACAAGCCGGGGCAGGATATTTGGGGGACATTCCGGGGCCAGGTAAAATGGTAAGAATTGAGTGTCAGTCCCCAGTGCTGTGGACAGATTCTTGCTTGTGACTGCCTCCCAGTCTGTTATGGCCCGGTCGATGGTCTCAGAACAGTCGGTCTGGTGGGTCCAGAGGCGGTAAGGAAGAGTGTTGAAGTATGCTTCGGGCCGGTTTGTAGATAGGTCAGGCAGCCTGAAGTCTTTGGGTGAGAAATCGTCACGTGTGCAGGCCATGTTGAAGGAGGGGCAGGGTTTCAGCTGTAGGTGATCAGCTTAGTAGGATGTTCCTTCCTTCTTATAGACTGGCTGACTCTCTCCAAAAAGCAAACACACCGGCTCGAGCGCTATCTCTCAATCCGAGGGGTTATAACTTCCAGTCCTGCAAGCCATATTCTCTCCAGCCAACTAGCATTGCTGGCGATTTGCAATCCTGCAAGAATTGACTTCAGTGTGGCTTGATTGACAACCAGTTGTCACCTTACTGCGGCCTGACTGCCATGGCATAACCCTTGCCAATCGCTTTCTCAGAATGACGCAAGGATATGCAGTGTATCTTGTTCATCCGAGATATGAGTCTGATAAGGCACGACTGTTGCCCCATGCGGAGACTTTTCTCTAGCTTGATAAAATGGCATAGATGCATAAGACACGATTGTTGAGCAGGAATATGAGTCTTATATATTGAATTGCAGATTACGGCCGCACACCTTCACACACCAAAAACGGAAATCCCAGCGTATCGCCAGGTTTATTGTCACGCCAGTACTCAACTGACTTATTCAACGTCCACCCTATCGAGACTTTGACATCCTGAAAGCCCACCTCCTTCATCAACTCCTCAATCCCCACTGCTTGTATGCCATGCCTCTCCACCCCTTCCAACTTCGTCGGCGGATGAAACTTGATGGCCTCGGGCCCGAAATCCTCAAAGTCCGTCAGCGCCACCCGGCCTCCCGGTGACAGACATCCGAGCAATGTCCCCAAGAACGGCTTCAGATCCGGAACATGGTGCATGACTAGATGCGAGAGGATGAGATCAAACTTGCGCCGTCGGCCCGTGGGGTTGGTAGGATCCTGGGGAGGGAGGAGTGGATCTTCGGGGTCTTCGAGGAGACCGCAGACAGCCACAATATTGTTGTGGTTCCGCGGTCCGTCCGTTTCGTTGTCGCATGTGGATATCTTCGCTTTGGCCTTTAGCATCTCGATCATACCGTGTGCTGGGTCAACGGCGACGATCTCGTGAACGAGAGGTGCGACGCGCAGGGTGAGAAGGCCTGTTCCACATCCTACTTCGAGCACATCAAGGCCGCTTCCGGAACTGGATTGCTTGCATTCTGAGAGGGTCTGGATGATGGGTTTGAGTGTGTCAAAGGCGAGGCGTGTTGCTTCTTGAACAGAGGGATTCTTGTCCCAGTCTGCGGCTTCATCATTGAAGCGCTCGTTCCCTGCAGGGGCCATCTTCACCGTAGATAGTCAATGACTGTATAGGTTTGCAAGAAGAGTGAAGAGAAAACGTCGATAGTCGGCTACGTGCAGAGGGAGTAACAGTGCGGGGTATAAACGATGCCATGGAAAAAATGCCGGACTTCATCGTGACATCGTCTCCAACTCCCCTTATCTGTCTAGAGCAAACCAAACAAAATGCCTTCAACAGGCTCCTCCATCCTTTCCCTCACCCTCCTGGTCTCTGGCTACCTCAACTCCCTGTGCCTGACCTCCCCCAACAAAGCCACCACCTTCTACAGTACCGACCGAATCCGCTTTCTCACCAACACCCCTTCAATCCTAGGGACGCACACCTCCAGCCTCGCTACCCTCTACCACGCCCTCGTTACCCTCTTCTCTACCTCCTCCCTGGCCGATCGCGAAATAATATCCCGAATCTGCCTATACCCAGAGCACCTCGACTCCAAGAGCGTCACCTGGACCCCACGCACGGTCGGGTAACTCCTTCTCCTCGCAGTGGGCGCCTACATTCGGCTCAGCGCATACGGTGGTCTCGGTCGCAACTTTACCTTTCAGCTCGCGACGCCTGATCGCCTGATCACCACCGGGATATACAAATACCTACAACATCCGAGCTATACAGGGCTTGTACTAGTCGCGCTAGCTCAGGTTGGGGTGGTGGTGCATCGGTTAGATACGCCAATTGCGTGCTGGATTCCTGAGCTGTTGTTACTGCCTTTGAGGGAGTGGAAGGTGCCCCTGGGGGGGTTGGGGGTGGTGGTTGGGCTCTCGCTGTTGGGGGTGAGGATTCGCGATGAGGAGAGGATGCTCAGGGAGAAGTTTGGGGGGGAGTGGGAGGGATGGCATAAGAAGACAGCAAGGGTGATTCCCTGGATATTATAATATTCATTCATCTGCTCTGTAATATCAATAATATCGGGGTTAATGATAATCATGACGGATAACGAAGGTCGGAGTTAATCCGACGGGTTAAATAGAGGTGACGGCATGACCCCCCAGCCTCTTCTAAGCTGCGTCTCTCTCCACACTTTTCCCTTCTTTTACCTCACATCATCACGTCTCCTTCCAAGTTCCCACCCTACAGAGTCCAGAACAATCAATCAAAATGGGCCTCATAACACGCACCCTCAAATTAACAACCTACACAGGCCTAGCCTCGGTCGGCGCCTTCTTCGTATACACCCGCAATGACCGCTTCGAACCCATGACCGCGACCGACGCGATCTTCAACCACCCCTTGTACCACAAATTCAACCCCGATAAGAACCCAACCACACACGATCTATGCATTCGCCGCGTACCATTGTCTCAGATTAATCCTACTCTGCTAGAGAAGAAGGGAAAGCTTGTGGAGGCGTTTTGCGCCGGTGTTTGGAGTGGCTGGGGTGCGTATTCTGACTCTCTTCTCTTCTCTTCTCTTCGAAGATTGCAATCGAAGTTATACTAATAATGAATGCCAACAGGATACGCCTTCCAACGCTCCTACCTCTCCCGCAAATACGAATCCCCAGAAAACTCCTCCCACCTCTGGAGCAACCAACAACTCTCCTCCTCAACCTACGACATCGGCACCATAGTCACCGACCATTTCGAGGTCGTCGAGAAGACACCCGAGCGCATTGTCGTGCGCTGCGGCGACTCGCCCCGTCGTCAGGGTGTGCGTGCCTCGGACGGATTATTCGAGATATCGGCCGTCGTGAAGCCCGACGAGGGCGTTGCGGAGTTTGGACTTAAGAGCTGCTTTTATCAGGGACTTGGGAAGGCGGAGGGGGAGCCTATGCCGCCGCATATTGTTTGGTTGCATCAGCAGTATACGAAGTTAATGGCTGAAACAGCTTTGGGGAAGGTTTTGCGGTAGATGGATATTCAAGTTGGGGATGCCGGACGAGGGGGGTTCTTGGTATCTGGGGAGTGTATATACTGGGATATAATTGGATTCTCTTGCACATGATATTGATCGACCTATACCTAAGTTCCACCGTGACTCACTGGTGATTAGTTATCACCATCCGTGGTAGCTATTCAAGATACAACTAACAAACCCAACCAAGGAATCGGCTCAGCAATCTGCCGCAAGCTCGCAAGTAGAAGCTGCTCCATCGTCCTCAACTTCGTGCCAAACGAGTCATCAGGTCGCGCAGAGACTCTAGCCACAGAACTCAGATCCTCCTACAAAGTGAAATCTATCCAAGTCCAAGCCGACATGGCCTCAGAAACCGGCCCTCAACACATAATCAACATCGCAAAGGACGCCTCCAGTCCTACTACTCCTACTACTAGTAGTAATACATTCCAAATCGACATAATCATCAACAATTCAGGCACTGGCGCAAACTTCTCCATCGAAGAATGCACCCCAGACAATTTCGCCCGCATGTATAATCTCAACACACGCGGCCCCTTGCTCCTCATGAAAGCCGCACTCCCCTATCTCCCTCACGATCGCAGTGGAAGGGTAGTGAATGTTTCAAGTGTAGCTAGTACCCTCAGCGTTGCGGGCCAATCTATCTACGGTGGAACAAAGCCGCCTTGGAGAGTATCACGCGGACATGGGCGAGAGAATTGGCGGAGCGTGCTACTGTGAATGCAATCAACCTAGGTACGTTCAACCCGCCAGGTTCGGAATATATTACAGTATATATATATATTACAGTATATATATATTGATATTGATGGGGGGGAGGCTTGGTTGCGACGGAGCTTTGGGATCTTGCGTCGCCGGAGTTGAAGACGGCTGCGTCGGTTGCCTATAAACTGACGCCTTTGGCAGCTGTGAGGGGGGATCTTGACAGCGCAGATGTTTTACGGGAGGCAGCGGCACAGGGAGGAGGATGGCCAGCGTATGTGCATGAGATTGCAGCGCTGGTTGCACTTCTTTGTAGCACTGACTCTGCGTGGTCTACTGGGATTGTCTTGTGTGCGAATGGAGGAATGAAGACATCCTAGCTACTTGTATTGAACCCATTAGTTCACGAGCCAAGGCAGTAACTTAATCAAAGGCATAGTCAACATGGAGAGATACTCGAAATGATTCCGACTAAGAAACGACAACAACCTCCAACTGACCCTTCACCCAGTCATAAACACTGGTAGGCTCCCTCCCAAGCAACCATTTCAAAACACTCGCATTCCCCTTCAAGCCCCGACGGTTATAGAACAGAACAAGCCTCTCTGTTTCATCTCTTGTAATATCAGGGCGCAAATCCCCCTGGGAGGCCGGCCACCTCAAATCCGCATCTACCCGGTCCCCGGTATAGACGCCGCTCTCCTTGCCCCCATATAAAAGGTTCAAGGCCTTGCTAACCCCTTCTTCAAAAGTAGGAGTCGGCACTTCAATCTTCCTTCCAATTTGTTCACCAACAATTTCCGCAATTTGCGAGTCAGACACCGGAAAAGTCGAGCAGAGGGGATACTGAGCGAAATAGTGTGCTTCTCTCTCAACCAGAACGCGAGTCGCGGCTTCAGCTAGATCTCTGAGCGAAATCAAGCTATTGGCGATATGTGGATTATAGATATTCCACAAATCCTTGATAGACGGAGTATCCATCTTCGCGAGTTGAGCAACCGGGTACGCATCCATGAAATTAGTCGGCTGGAGAATTGTAAAGTTCAGAGGACTCAGTAATAGCCTTTCTTCAACGCGGCTTTTGTGATCATGCTGCATAAGATTTCGATGCTGGGTGCCCAGCACGCTGGAGTAGACAAAGTGCTTGAAATGTGAAGTTGATTTTTGGCTCTCGGCCACTGCTGCATCGATCATGTTGAATCCGATCTCCATCTCACGCGAGTGCAGGGAGGGGCCTACATGGTAGACCGAGGATGTACCGTTGAGGAGCTTGCGACAGTCAGCCAGGGAGGATATGTCGCCTTGTTTTACTTCAGCTTCTGGGTAGGTGGCTTGGAGGCGAGAGGCAGATTCGGGAGTGTGGGCTGCTAGGCGGAGTTTGAATTTGGATTTGTTGTAGAGAAGAGAGATGAGATGGGAGCATTGTTTGCCGCCTGGGCAGGTTATTAGAAGGATCTCACTCATGGTGATGTGAACTGGCCTCTTGAGTGATGGGAATGCAAGATTCTACAACGTATTTTGTTGTCTCTGGATCTGAAGAAGGGGAAATGATGTCATGCATCCTTCTATAGAGTTCTGTATTATCAGTTGCGGGGTTGGGCAGGGCCTGACAAACAGCTTTCCAAAACTAGTACAGACTAACTTGAAGAGGGACGGTCATAACACGTCATCAATGCAAGGATTGACATCCCATGGCCTAAAGAATATGATATATCAACCCGCTACAGCAACCCCATCACCCTCATCATTTCTAATGCAGAAGTTCAAGTTAAATTGCCCACGCCTGTATCAAGATAGGAACAGCCTCAATCACAGACTCCATCACTGAACCCCCGCTCCAGATCCCCCGAATCTCAAGTCCAGCGGTCTGGAGCAACTCAGTCCATTCGCGCTTGGATCGCTCCACCCCAGACCCAATGCTCAGCATCTGGATATAGCGACCAAATCCCTGTACTATCAGGCGTAGAAGAGATAATTTCGTCACGCAAGGCTATTCTCCTAATCTTTCATCCCATCAGCTTACTGTATTTATTGGCTTACGTGTCTGGATATCCTACCCTCACAACATTCACCGACTCATACCACCCCCGAGACGTCTTCACGCCGCACCCCTACCTCCCAGACCGATGGAAGTACATCTCGCGATTAGATGACCGGATCACCCTGCTCAATGGAGAAAAGGTGCTCCCTCTAGAGGAATTGGTTAATCCAGCGGTAAGTTGGTTGATCATTATGAGGCGATTCAGTGCTGTTCTACTTCGAAGAGATTTGTAATAGAGAATGCGGAGCGAGATAGTATGAAGCTGAGGAATCGGCGGTTGAGGATAATCAAGGATAGGATTTTGGCGAGGTATGCGAGGGATTGGGTGCAGAGGTGGCAGTAGTATGATAGTTCATGGGGGTATGGTTATGATAATGATGTATGTTAATGTGGGTTATGGTTATTTTATCTTTCTGTATTTTAGCTCTCTCTGATAATTCGTATTATTCTGTTCCATGGATTGCTGTGTTCAGATTCATATCATATTAAGAACCCTCATCCATCCCCTCATCACTAACCCTAAGCAACTCCAAATAAACACCTACACCATAAAGAATCAGCTCTCAATCCACACTCTCGGGGAAGAAAAGAAGGAGAAAGGAAAGAGAAAGAAGTAATCTCACCAGCAACCCTCCACCTGCCATCCAAAACCCCCAACATCTCCTCACACACCCCCCTCCCAGCCAAATACTGCGGGTGGTTCGTCTCCAGCGCCATCCACGCAATATTCTGTGCACAGACATAGAAGCAATCCAGCATTAAGGGTGAGACTCTGTATATCATATCCTCCTGGGTGTTGAGAAGCATCTCCTTAACCTCTTGCATGAGACTTGTAACCTGCCCGCAGATATCTTTGGTTATATGCAGGCACTTTTGCATGCAGTCTCGAACACGCGGGGCGGTTACGGGGTCGAGATATTGAGTTTCTTCGTTGAACATGTCGCAGGAGTGGTGGTTGGAGAGTTTGAAGAGGGCGCTTGGTAGTTTGTTCGAGGATAATTAGCTTGTTGTGGTTGTTTAGTTAAATGATGCTGTGGGGAGAGGACGTACCTGAAACAGATAGTTCGGGCAATTGTAAGGTCGATTGTTGCTAGCGGGCCATCTTGTCGAGATAAAAGCTCGAGAAGGGAGTAGATGGCTTGGTAGAGGGTTTCGAAGTCGTCGAGGATGAAAGCGAGCTCCAGAGTTGTGTCATTGCAGTGGCGGATTACACGGCCGAGGAGGCTAGATGCCTGCGCTAGGCGGGCGAATGGGGCGAGGGTGAGGGTATGTATGTTTTGGGAGGAGAGGGAGACGCGTTCGGGAGGGACCATATCCTGATGAAGGTTTTTGGTTAGTACTCCAGCCTGTTATTCATAGCCCTAGCATGGGTGTGGATCTTACACCATTGTTCCAGGCGGCGTCTTCGGCAGGGAGCAGGGTATCTCGCCCCGGGTCTTCGGTGCACAATGGTCGATATTCGCCACCGAGAGTAATGTACCTGATAGAGTATGGTTAGGGTAAGGTTCCAATATGTTACCGGAGCGCCATATTTCTACCTGTCGAGAATCACAATCATCCACCATACACGCTGTCTTTCTTCCCAATCAACCCAGCTTCGAGGCTTCCCAGCCAATTGAGGGGCTAGTTTATTATGCAGACCAAGCGCAACACCCTGCCTAGCACAGTAGCTGATTCTTGTAAACGCTGCTGGGAAAATCCCATGTCCGAGTTCATAGACGACAAGAAGAACGCCGGCCTGGATTGTACGCAGGGTAAGGACTCCTTCTAGCTCTAGTGTCTTGCTAAGTTGCGTTGCAGTCTTGTAAAGCTCCGTATATTTGGGACCTTGTCGGTCCGGAATCTCCTGGACGAGCTTCATGCATAGTAGAAGGAGTGCGATATCCACTTTGATTCCTCTGGGTGGCCGCTGGGTGAGTCTTTGTACTCTTATCTTACTTACGAAGGGCATCCACGCGTGGACGGACTGGAAGTAGCAGGCGTTGATATTGTCAATATCCGACTGGTTCCCGAGAGTTGCAGAGATCTCCTCTGGGACCAAGATTGGACTAGACTGATCGGGGACATTATTCAAAGAGGACCAGACTTCAGAGTCAAGATAGAATGCCTGGGTAGATAAATCTGGATAAATGCCATGCTGTATTTGAGGGTGGCTATCCAATGCCACTTCTTCAGGAGGGTGGGGAGTCTGGTTCGAAAATCGCAAGACAACCTCTTCAAGTTCCTGCACGCGGCGTTGCAGGTCACTGATTTCATTCCCCTGGCTTGGTAGCGATGACGTAACGTCGGAGTATTCGCAGACTCGACCGGTTCTAGTCATGGTGGTTAGTATTTGCCAGCCTGGATGTGGGTAAAGCCACAAACTTCAGACAAGAGCCACAGCTAGGAAGAAGTTTGTCGCAACGCCGCTTGTTTCTCTTGCAGGGGGCGCAGGCGTGTATAGCTGTCTCGGGACTAAAAGCACTACTATCATCGCCTTCCATTGCGACCAGTGATGAAAATGATATTCTGCAGATACATATTGACGATTATTGAGCGGATGAAAGGAAACACCTGCGGCCGCAAGCTGGGGTGGGGTGTGATTTGATGAGTAACAGCGGGCTCTGCGGCCGCTCTCTCTATTATTCCACCCTCCAGCAGGTTCCAGCGCAATCAGCGCGCAAAGGAAGAAAAATAGCCCCGAGGCTTCTAAAATTACCGATTCTATACAGAAGAAAGACTCAAATCCCGCCACTTCACATCCGACGCAGCCAACACCTCAGCCGCCTTCCCAGCATAATCCACAGCATCAGACCCAACCAATAACCGCAACGGAGGCTCCTCCTCATCTAAAACCCTCAAAATGATCTCCGCAATCTTCCCAGGAATCGACGGTTCAGTCCCAGACGACTTCTTCAGAAACTCCGCAAAAGCCCCTACCGTCGCCTGATAAGGCTCACTCACGGGAGGAACCTCCATGGACGAACCAGCCCAGTCCGTGCGAATACCACCAGGTTCAAGAACAGTAACCTTGACATCAAACGGCACGACTTCCTGCGCGAGGACTGTGGAGAAGCCCCCAACGGCCCATTTGGCGGATTGGTAGGCCGATAAACCTGGTGCGCCGATACGGTCACCGAGGGAAGAGATCTGGACAATGTGACCGGATTTCTGGGCCCGGAGGATCGGGAGAACAGCCTTGGATACGTAGACGACGCCGAAGAAGTTCGCGTCGACTTGAGCTTTGAAATCGGTGACTTGGATGTCTTCGACGGATGCGGTGTTTGCGTAGCCGGCGTTATTGATGACGATGTCGATGCGGCCGAATTTGGCATGGCCAGTTTGGACGGCTTGGAGGACTTGGGTGTTGTCGGTGACGTCTAGGGCGACAGGGAGGAGCCGGTCAGGCCCGTACTTCTCGAGGAGGGGGGTGAGGTATGCCGGGTTTCGGGCTGTTGCGATGACGGAGGCGCCGGAGTTGAGGGCTGCTTCGGTGATGGCGAGGCCGAGCCCACGCGAGGAGCCGGTGATAAACCATACTTTGGACATGCTGAGTGTAGTGTAGGTGTGAATGGTTATAGATATTTGAAGATGGACCTGAGTTGGACTTTGAAACGATGGGCAATGGGGTACTTATACCCACGGTTTGTAGAAACTGCGGAACTGCGGCCGTGAGGTGGCGTCCATAAAACAAGCATAAAAGGTAAAACTGCTATCGACCTTGCGGGCTGAGCGGCCGCTCGGATTCGTCCGTAAAGTTTGACATACTTTGATTCGCATCCACGGCCCTCATTGCTGTCCTCTTAATCCCGGTTCAACCGACTCGCCGAGATCTTCTAGTGGAACCCAGGTTTCCTATTTCTAGTAGCTGCAGCATCTGTGGAATGACCCAGGGATACCCGTCAAATAATCGAACACTAATGCTAAAGGTCGCTGAGATAGTCATACCGATATAAGCCAATCAGGCAAGAATTAAAACAGTCAATGTGGCTTTTTTAGTCTCTTGTACACCAGGTGAGAAAGTACTGCAAATATAGGAAAAGCCCTGAAAGCTGCGCTTAGATATGGGCTAGCCAGCAGGTTTATTATACAAAATAACACGCAGTCTTGAGGGTATTGGGGGAGCCGAATACGGTACAACAAAGGATACAGGTAATGAAATTCACAGGTGGCTTCAAGTTCCTAGTTCAATCTACGCGAGAAGTATCATGACAAGCGCGCCCACAATCACCGAGGCGCTAGCAGATAGCTTGCTAGCGACTCCAGTGAAAACAGGACTTGTTGGCACCGTTGGAGTGGTTTCTGTCTGGACAACACTCGGAGTGTATGCCGGTTCATTGAACGACGATTGGCTGGCTGCGGTGGGAACAGTAACAAACTGCGAAGAAGAAGCTATAATAGTCCAGGCAACAGATGGCGAGCTGTCGGGGGCGGTATAGATAATGCTATCCGGCGGGGAGGAAGGGACGTCAGTCGATGAAGTGGCCATAGTCTCTGGGGGGGCCGGGGCGTCCACAGCACTCTCAGTCGTAGTGGACGGTTGCGGTGTGGGAGTAGCAGTAGTCTCCGGGACAGGCTCCTCTGTGGAAACTGGGGAGTTTGAAACAACATTGGCAGTTTGAATGCTCGCGATGGGGCAAAGAGTAGTGGTTATGGTGACATAACTAGTACTCTTGGAGACAGTTTCCGAGTCAACTGGGTCGACTTCCGTGGGAGCGCTGGGGGCAGTCGTTGGGGTAGTGGTGGGCTCGATGGTAGGCTCGGTGGTAGTCGTAGGCTCGGTGATTGAGTGCGATGGAGTTGACGTCTCGGTCCTAGTGGCAGTGGTCGTACTTGTTGTTGGGAGAAGAGTTTCCTCCGTTGCTGTGTTTGTCTCCGTTGAGTGAGTAGCGGTCTCGGGCTCAACAGAGGTAGCGGTCTCCGTCGAAGAAATTGACTCTGTTGTTGCAGCTGTTGCAGTTTCAACAGTTCCACCAGTCTGGTAGATCTTGATGGAGTTGAGTTCCCAGTAAGCCTGCTTGAACACTGCGGGGTTCTCGGCGACATAGTTAATGCAGCTCTGCATCGGGTCGCTTGCATCACTGAGTGGGCACCCGCTGTCACCGTACACATTCCCCGCCCACTCACCGCAGAAAGTGGTGTCCAGGATAAGCTTCTGATGAGTGAAACGCTCCTCAAAATTGCAGCCTCCCTGCAGATGAGCCATAGGCGTGCCAAACTCGGAGGTGTCGGGGCTGCCCGCAGTGAGCGACGCGGGGATTGAAGACCGTGGGAAGAACCAAATCTTGAGGTACTCTGGTTGCCACTCCATGGCATAAACACCGCCGCCCTGCTTGTTGAAGGGTGTGCCGGAAGAACCTTGCTGACCCTCGACAACACATCCAATCGTTCCCGAAGCCTCACCACATTCACTGGAGGTCAGTTCCCCGGACATTTCGAAGTCGCCCCCAACGTCGCAGGAACCACTTGTATGCAAGACAATCTTGTTCGAGTCGTGCATGTTGACTCCCTCGATGATATCGATCTCCCCGTCATACGGCCATTCGGGGCCGACGGCCCAGAATGCAGGCCAAGTACCACAGATGCTACCGGGCATGTGTTGGATATCGAAGACATAGAGGCCTTGGTCGAAGTACTCGTTGCTCTCAATCCGGACGGAGTCCCGACCAGGCCCATCAGCGGTGAGAACTGTGTCATAGTCAACACCCAGGTACAGGCTTCCCGAATCGGTTGTCTTGACGAGACCAGAATCCTCTGCGTAGCTCTGGTTGACATATGTGACAAATCCGTTGGTAGGATCAGCCTGATCGAAAAAGTTGAAGTGATCCAGGATGTTCTGCCCCTCCCAGGAGACTTGGAGGTTGTAGGTGCCGGTGGCGTGAGCGATGCTGGAGAAGATGATGGCAGAGGCCGCGAGGGAACCTACCCTGCGCAGTAGGAATGAGGAAGACATTGCGGTTTGATGTGAGATAGAATATAAGAAACCGCGGTGGGTCAGAGTGAAAAGTGGGATTCAATATACGAAAAAGTGCAACGGAATTGACTGCTCCAGGCAGATGTAAGTAGATCAATAAAGATCGGAGGTGTAGAGAATGAAAGACAACCGTCGAGGTCCTGGTTTTGAAGGAAAGACAATGCAGAGTCAATCTGCAATAATGACGAACGGGCCCAAGAAAGAATGTAAGTGAAGGGAGAAAGGAAGAAAAGACAGTGATTTACAAAGAAAACAAGTATGTGAGAAACAGAGTGGCGGAGAGCCCTGGGTGATGGGGATATATACGAACACAAAGAAACCACCCGCCTGGGATCTGGACCGCCTGGCCTTCTTGCTGAATAGCGAAGAGGACCCAACTTTGATTGTGGCTTTATCCATCCAGACGGTGTGATTGGACTCTGGATGTGATAATCGAGCGAGGTGTCTCAAGCGGCTAAAGTGATTTCAACGAATCAGATGGGCGAACGAGCTCGAGGTCGAGAACCTGGCGACTCGCCAAGCTGTCCATTCCTTGTTGAGGCATGTTCGGCTGGTCCGGCGACGGAATCAGCGCTCTAGTGGATCCACACCGGTAGTATCTGAAACGCGACGAGACTGTCTAGAAGGGATCTTGAAACAGGGGAAGGGTCGGGGTTCTTGTGCCTAAAAACGAGACGGGTCAGCAAGAGGAATCAATAAGAGTTTCTGGAGCGACCTTTGATCAAGTAATGACTCTCGCGAGCAGTCTCAAGGCGAACCGCCAAGTGATAATTGGCCATGATTGACAAGGAAAGTGACCCGGCAACAAACATTCCTGAGGATGGATGATCGTGGCTTGCCGCCACAGGGGAAAATCACCGATCGGGAGCGCCAATCCGAAGCCAGCGTCGCACCTTATGGCTCCTGCCCAGTGCCCATTATTGCAAGGGGGCAAAAGACAGAGCAAAGAGAGTGATTGACCGAGTCGAGACCCAAGAGAACCAAGGACTAAGAGTCGCCGACTCGCTGTAATACCGGTAATAAGTCTGGAGTCGAGAAGAGTCGAAGTGGGGAAATGATCACTGATGCCTGAGGCACCAGGATGTCTCCCAACCCACTTCAACACTTCACTTCTCCAATTGCAATTCTCCCATACTTCCATCCTACGGCAACTATTTTGACCTCCTTCAGCAGTCCGGCAAACTATATCAAGGCCCAGCTTGGTTCCACGGCTCGCACAAACTCTTCCATGGAAACACTACGCACTAACAATAGTCTATCCCATAACAGTACATGTATCAGACTATCAGTATCTACGCCTTGGCTTGGTCAGAATGACTCCAACTCTTGGTTACCCCAGGGTCACAATACGAGAACATATCGTCGGGAAGATTGGTAGGATACTAGGATCGTTCTCAGGGTCGAAGTCGAAGACCCTGAAGTAGGACCGGGGATCGGGCTCTCCCATAGTACTGTATCAGGCTCCCGGCCGTGGCCAGAAGGGGAAGAGACAAGTCGGCATCCCTATGCGTGATCTCTTGGACGCGAAAGTATGACGCACCAATCTTCCAACTATCCCCGCGGCCGAGTGTTCGACTGTCTTAGATTAGGTCTTTCAACGCTATGTTACACTGTCAGCAAGTGACGGACTTGCTGATGAGAGTCCCATCTGAGCCGTGAAAGAGAGACTCGGCGGTGATAGTTTGCTCAGCCGCGTTCTAGCCCCCCGACAAGCAGGTCTAGGGGAGCAACTTCAGCTACAAAGGGAGTGAGTTTGGATACCTTTTCCTTCTCATGTTGCGTTGGTTCCATGACATATAGTGGGAGGAATGTGTCAAGACGCGATCTTGCACTGCTGAGACAGGCTCTACAACTACAGAGCGCTACCTAATCATGAACCGGCTTTTGTGTCTCGGCTTTACATTGCTGTAGGAAGATTGGAAGAAACAGGAATGTCTTTAGCTGGCAAAGTTAAGCAATGTGGTAGAGCCGAACACTCTTTCAGCCACCTCTCGACGTACAGATAGCTGGCTCATGTCCATATAGCACATGGTAGCTGAGCGGTCAACTCCTCAACCGGCTCCCCGGCAGACATCGCTGTGGCAGGAGATGAAGCCTCAGGGGACTGCAGCAAAGCGCGACTACAGCCGGACGCTTTTGACCAACTTATCTAGGTGTGGCACTGCCCTCCTGCCACTTTTTGATGCGTCACTTATAGTGCTCTGTCGTATTCGCAATATGGGAATTCAGCATACTCGCTCTGCGTGTGGAGGAGACTTCCTTGGTATACGGATCTATCATATCCGCTGTGACATGTCGACTATTCGAGGACCGTCCGATCTGACTCAAATTTACAGGGCCCCCATTTCATCTTTAGTTCCAAACCTTCCTTCTCCTTGAATCCTATCAGATTACCTGGACCTCAACAGGCTGTCGCCCGAAGACCAGCAGCCACCAGGAATTTACGACGAACGACGCACAGATGCAGACGGTGACCAGATAGCGCACGTAGAGTAAGCCTACGCAGGGACTCAAAGTACACAGGAGCAAGCCAAAAGACCTCCGATCCTCGAGCGAGAATTACGATTTAAAATAATCTCAAGGCCCCAAAGACACCCGCAATTAAGCCGGGCGAGCAGGACTGGGTATCAACACACAAGCAGATGGCTCGTTGTCCAGCAAGACAAGAGTCGTATCACGGTCCACTTTACCCTCGCGATGGGAATCTTACCATCGGTGTGTAGGCAATTATAAAACGTGATGAAGGCTCCTAGTTGGGGGGCGCCATCGTAATCCAGTTAGGAGCTTAGGGGCAACTTGAATATATATTTAACTATCAGTTTTGCGCATAAGTATATATCGCACCAACATTGGAGTGTCCATCCAACCCTTGTACGATAATTCTGGCAAGTTAAAAAATGATATCCTTCCATGAATAGGTAATTGAGCAACGATGGTTATCCAAAGAGAACATTGAAGAATGCATAATTCTTCATGAATCAAACACTGGCATTAAACCTCCGCCGATCAACCCACACTAACACCCGGGCTTTTTCCTCTTTTCAACCCGTCTCCTACAATAACCCAGGCAGCCATAACTTCGACTGGAGAACAGAGTTCAACTAACTGGGGCGTAGCAAAGATCATCGATGGACCTTCTCTGAATATGCCGTTTTGCCGAAGTGGGCCTACTTTATTCATCCCCTGCTGCTTAGCTCTACCTATACCCTTGGCAAGGGCTGCACATTCGAAGCATGCCTCAACCGAACTCCCTGTGGTTTATCGCTTTCAGAGCAACAGGCGGACCTAAGAAGCCGGATGAGAAATGTTGATGGACTGTGGATGTTTGGTCCGAAACATTATATGTGGACCCATGGGCCATCACAGACCATGAACCATGGAACCGACAAGCCCCTACGAGACTAGTTACTTTTCTGGATCCGGGATTAAGCCCTGACGAATGATGCGCTGCAGGGATAGTAGAGGCCATTCGACTAAAACAGTCAAAGTTTACCATGATGGGGATTATTCATATGTCTGGCGTCTGGACTTTGTTTAAATCGATCTGGCACCCGCGAATCTATCCCCTTATTCTGCTCTTCTCGATGACATATTGACCCAGTCTATGAGAGAAGAAGAGGTCGTGTATGCCGTGGGCGCTGGATCGTCCTATCAAGAGAGGTAATCAATTTGCACCATGTCTTCAGATCCTATACCGGCGATGCCCCCGCCAGAAGGGCAGACCTCGAACTTCGTGAACCCGACTTTCGGCGCTACAAAGTTTGTGGTTGTGAACTGTGTCTTCCTGCCTATTGCGTTCCTTGCGTTGGTGATTCGCGTGTGGACTCGGACGTTCATTACTCGTGGCTTTCGATGGGATGATTGTAAGTGTGACTTTCTCCAGATGGGGTTCTATACTGATTGATCCGGCAGTTTTGATGATTATCTCATTTGTACGGGTTCTCCCAGCCTCATGGGGTTCGTTGCTAACTGGACTAGTTAATGTCATGTGTGTTGAGCGCTGTGACGCTGGACAGTAAGCGGCTCTACTCTACGCAGAAGATACGTGTCTAACGATCATAGTGCGCAAATGGGGACTGGGTGTTCATATGTGGGATGTGCTTGTCACCGACCTCTCGCCAATGTTTCTGAAGGTATGGGCACTATTGATGGCTTCCTCGTACGCACTAACAGGTCTAGCTTAACCTCGTCGCCGCTATCATATACTGTGCTGGTACCGGATTCCTCAAAGTCTCGGTGCTTTTATTTTACCTGCGCATTTTCCCCAGTCGCGGGTTCCAATACGCCGTCTGGCTGCTCGTTTTTATTGCCGCTGGCTACAACATTGCTAGTGTGCTGGCCAATGTCTTCAGCTGTGATCCAGTGGCCAAGACCTGGGATGTAAGCATCACAAGTGGCGCATGTATGAACCGACCGGTGTTTTACTTTGTGAATGCCGGACTGGGCATCTTCACTGACTTTGCCACTGTCCTTGTTCCAGTGTATGTATCTGCCTCATCATCCGAATCGTAGGCTGACTCATTAGACCGTGGCTGCAACGACTGCAGATGCCAATGCGCCAGAAGATTGCTGTTGGTTGTATTCTCGCGATGGGATGCTTGTGAGTCGCCTCAAAGATGTGTCCTGGTCCCCTCTAACTGAAATAGTGTCGGCGTTATCAGCTGCGTTCGTCTTTCCAGTCTATACATCCTCCTCAAGAACGACGACCTGACCTGTATGGCTCCCACCCTGCGCGCGTGATCGTACCCAACTAACACGATTAGGGACAACGACCAACGCCCTGATGTGGTGTGTCATCGAACTCAACCTAGGAATCACAGGCGGCTGCGTAACAGCCATGCGACCATTTGCGCGACGCTACTTTCCCCGTCTCCTGGGTCTATCCTCGTATAACAGCAACAGCGGATATCCTTCCCAACCTCGGGCGAACTCGCACCCTCTCCATGCATTCTCTCGCAGCGGCCATCCGGACTTTTCCAACCACAGCCACCACCAGTACTCGACCGCGCTCAAGTCGGGGGCCGATAACTCGAGTGAGGAGCACATTCTCTCAGGGCCGCAGCCCAAGGAACGGGATGGTATCATTCACACGGTGGAGTTTGATGTGAAGAACGTGAGGGGGCAAGGCTAGGCTTTGAGTATGACCTGCATCATTACTGGTGACTGGTTGAGTCGGTTTAACGTCGGATGATATGTATTTAGCGATAGTGCTTCATAATAGTAATTAATTTTTTTTGAGCTGCCATGTGTTGAGATCCAGGTCCCAGGATCATGGAAGCTGCATCCTTCGGAGGGCTTAATTGTAGCCACAACGGGGATTGCACTGGAAGGGGACTAAATAGAGCCAATTAAGGAGCAAATTCCGGTTCTTCAGAAGCCGAGGAAGTTGGAACGCAAGTGGAAGCTTCTCCACGGCACTACTTTAGTGAGTTTAGTTTGTTTATTGAGCTTTCATCAAGAGTCAAGACTATCATTGCGCTCCACTACAATTATCCACTGCAACCGTCCCCCTTGCCTTGTTGTCATGTATTTGTACCTGTCGCTCGCTTCGCTTTTCATTCTCCTCTCTCTAACGTCATTCCCTGAAGCCATCAGCACAGCACCACATTAGCCATGCGCCTCACCTCTGCCCTGCCCCTGGCGGGCATCGTGTCCCTGGTGGCCCCCTCCTTCGCAGCCTCTGAATTCCTAGGCTGCAATACCCTGAACAGCAAGCTCTCCGACTCTGTCTTCTTCCCGGACGCCAGCGTCTACAAGAATGAATCGGTCAATTTCTGGTCCAATACCGAGATCCTGTCGCCCGCGTGCGTCTTCCGCCCGGCATCTGTAGCGCAGTTGGCCGAGGGAGTTGCGCTGTTGAAGAAGGAGAATGCGCGGTTTGCTGTGCGCGGTGGTGGACATATGGGTATCAAGGTTCTTTTCTTACTAGACCTATAACAACCGCGAGTGCATGTTAATTGTTTAGGGCTCGAACAATATCGACGACGGGGTGTTGATTGTCATGTCGAATCTGGATACTCTGAAGCTCTCTGAGGACCAGTCGATTCTTTCGGTTGGTCCGGCGTATCGGTTCGTCTTTCGTTCTTTCGATTCACCTATCGGCAATGCGTGTGTTGACTTATTAGGTGGCTTGATGTGTACCAATACCTGGAGCCATATGGTCTGGCTGTTGCTGGTGGCCGTCTTGGACCTGTCGGTGTCCCTGGGCTTCTCCTGGCAGGGGGGATCAACTTCTACGGTAACCAGGTCGGATTCGGATGCGATACCGTGGTTAACTATGAAGTTGTTCTGGCCGATGGATCTGTCGTCCAGGTTAACAAGGATAGCTATCCCGATCTCTTCTGGGCGCTGAAGGGCGGCAGCAGCAACTTTGGGCTCGTCACTCGGTTCGACCTGCAGACTATCCGGTCAGCGAAGGTGTGGGCTGGTTCGTACACTGTTGCTGAAGAATATGTCGATCAGTTCTTGAAGGTATTTCTACCCTTCTGACCGGTGAATGAAGGCTAACGGTCAAGGCTATTGCTACCTACGCGGCGGACATCTCGGACTCCAAAACACATATCGTCCCTGCTCTAGTCCCTGCCCCTGAAACAGCCACCCTAGCATCCGCCATCCTCTTCTACGACAGTGACGAGACCGAATTCCCGGAAATCTTCAAACCCTTCACCGACATCCCCTCCGTCTCCAGCACACTAGCATTCAAGACCCTCACCGAGTTCGCCTCGGAGCTCGGCGAAATGGTCGTCGACGGCATCAAGTCTGTCCCCTCCCTCTTCCCCAAGTAGATCTGCAATCCAAGGTGAACGTAACTAACCTGAACAGCGACGTCTTCGTCGCCGGCACCGTAACCGGAACCACCTTCGACGACCTCCACCGCGGCATCAGCATCATCAACAGCACCTTCTTCGAGCGCCTCCCGCAACTCTACGCCCAAGTCCCCGCCAACAACATCGCCATCATCCAACTCGACTGGCAACCCATCGGCAAGCTGTGGATGGACGCCTCCGCCAAGGCCGGCGGCAACGCGTTGGGCCTGGACTCATCTAAGGTGTACCTTGCCTACGCGGAGGTCGTTGAATGGACAGACTCGCAGTATGACGACACAGTAATGCAGTGGGTCGAGGAAACGACTTATGCGATCAACAACGCGACCCAGAACGCAGGATTGTATGATCCGTTCAACTATATCGGGGATTCGGCGGGCTTCCAGTCGATTTTCCCTGGGTATGGGGCGGAGAATCATCAGCGTCTGATGGAGGTTGCGCAGAAGTATGATCCGCACGCGACTTTTCAGACTCTGATGCCGGGTGGGTTTAAGGTGTGCTAATAATAATAATTTATTTTCTGGATATACAATTATACGATTATACATGAGATGATACAGAGAAATGAGCGACGGCCCCCAAATTTAGGAACCCATACAGAAGTTTGTCTAACAAGGCAGGCCTGGAACCTGAAACAGCCACAAAATCCTCCGATCGCATCTAGATTATGGTAATCCTGGCGATTGGCTCATAAGGTCAGCAACAATAACAACGAAGACAACTGTTCTGTGGTAGTAAAGAACAATATATCACTGCACGCATAAGAATCAGGCAGATGAGACGAGGACCCTTGTTAGATCGAGAATATCAGGAACAAGCATTGCTTCCCTGCCATGATAGCAGGTTCAACCAGACTCTAGAAAAGGAACGTCTTGGTTAGTACCTAACAAGCAATATCTATGTGCATTGCCGCAGGTATTCTCGTTAACCGGCTGCATGATTTCCTGGGTGTACGTGGTTGCGGGCGAAGAGAATCATGATCTTAGCGAGCTTGACTGACTTGATAGTTAAGGATAGGTATGAAGTTGCCACATACAGGATGTATGCTGAATAAGATCTTCTCTGAGTTCAAGGAATTTGGAATGTTGGTATCGAGATTGCTCGAGTTGTAGTTAATGAATTGAAAATAAGTAAAGCAGTCAGTAATTCCACTGCGTTACAAGTTTTCTCAATGAGAGGGGGTGATACATCTTGGAGCCTCATTCCAGTCGGGTGGTTTGGCAACTGAAGGTCATGGTGTACTCACCATTCCTGCCCTCTTTGTCTGCACAAGGCTAAGGAAGTATACTCTTTGAGCAGATAAACGCAACTTCTCTGTCAGGGTGTCATTGACCTCATTGCTGAATGCTGACTGTCTGAGATGTTACAAGTGAGGGAGGGGTAAGAGCTCAGCCTTATACAAGTTATGGCGAATTCCTTCTATTCTAAGGCTGTTTCCTGAGCTACCTAAGTAAAGATTCAATTGGGGAAATTCCATCCTACCTCTACATATCACTTCATCGTCATCTCTATCGCCATGTCTACTGAAGATAAACACAACCTTGCTCCGGATAACCAGCTTCTCGCGGAGATATTTACCGGGTAAGGAGATTTTGTTGGGATGGGTTCGGGACCCTAAGGCCGGGGAGGTGCAGCGGTTTTCGAAGGAGGATAATAAGGAGCTGGAGTTGAGTGTTTTGAGGGAGTTGGGTTATATTACCTAGTACCTGCCCTGTGCTGGGCACAGCCTTATAGTAAATCTAGAGCTAGTTTGTTAAAATTTATCTCTCTTGAATTAATCTCCTTTATCTTCGATTTCATGATTGGCTCATAAATCCCCCCAGTCAGCCCCGCCCCAAGAAGTTCGAACCCTGAATTTCGGACCTTTTTTCATTGGCTTCAACGAGTCAGCAGCGTCCAGCAGTGGCCCTGCTTCATTTAATTCCAAACACGCCCATCTCGATCTATCACTCGGGCAAGATATTGGCCAACTTCTTTTTGAATGGTTGGGTAGAGGTCGCACTGCATGGCAAACAAAGAGATGCAGCCACTGTCAGAGAATTCATCCTCCAATGCTCTTGTACAATGTCCACAATAATATACGGCAGTTCCAGTGACACCTCACTCAATCTGAAACCAGCATTACCGTATACGATCGATCTCATCTCATTCAGGGCGATGAAACAGAACGCTCATTTCTAGGCGCTTGACCCTGATATGGGCCCAGTCCAATGTTGGCGCTTACATCTTATCTTCAAGCCTATATAACTAAACTCCACTCCCATATCCTCTACCACACCTTCTCAGGCCATTTTCTATTCTTCATTCATTCATTCATTCCTTCTTTGTGAACTTTCTTCAATTCTACTCTACACTCCTTTGACAGGTTTTTTTTCGAATCAACATGCATTTCTTCAACCTTCTCGCTATCCTCCCCGTCGTGGCTGGCCACACCCTCATGACAACCCTCTACGTCGACGGTGAAAACCAAGGCGACGGCGTCTGTATCAGACAGAATCGAGATCCTGAAACAGCTACATACCCGATTATTCCTCTTGCGAATGATGCCATGGCTTGCGGTATTTCCCTCTTTCTTCCTTTGTTTCTTTCTATCTACAATATCCACCCCAGCTCTTCCAAACAAAGACAACCCAAAAAGAATAATATACTAAACATAATGATAAAAAAAAAAAGGCTACGATGGCGAAACCGCCTCCTCTCGCCTCTGCCCCGCTTCGCAAGACTCAACCCTCACCTTTGAATTCCGCGAATACCCCGACGGCAGCTCCGGCGGCTCGATCGACGAATCCCACAAGGGCCCCTGCGCCGTGTACATGAAACGCGTCGAAGACGCAACAAGCGATAACAACGCCGCAGGCGACGGATGGTTCAAAATCTTCTCACTGGGCTACGACACCTCCACAGATCAATGGTGCACGGAGAAACTCATCGCAAATGACGGGTTCCTCTCGGTGAAAGTCCCCACGGG
Source organism: Aspergillus cavernicola (assembly GCA_027569065.1). Taxonomy (NCBI): domain Eukaryota; kingdom Fungi; phylum Ascomycota; class Eurotiomycetes; order Eurotiales; family Aspergillaceae; genus Aspergillus; species Aspergillus cavernicola. The sequence continues at coordinate 70,598 of JAPDEK010000069.1, read as the reverse complement.
GATTCAGGGCGGACCGTATCTTGTTCGGACAGAGTTGTTGGCCTTGCATGCGAGCCAGGATACGCCGCCGGATCCGCAGTTCTATGTCGGGTGTGCGCAGGTGTTTGTCGATGGGGATAGTGATGGGGATGTCCCTGAGGGCGTTGTGATTGATGCGGGGACGTATGATGTTAGCATGCCTGCGTTGGTGTTTAATATCTATGCGGAGCCGTTGGCGTTGCCGTATCCGAGTTATGGACCGGCGATTTATACACCGGTTTCTAGTCGGAGTAGTGGGGATGGGGTTGAGGTTGTTCAGGCGAAGGGGTTGCAACCTGCAGGGTGTATTCTGGTGAGGGATGATTGGTGTGGGTTTGAGGTTCCGAGTTATTCCGATCAGGATGGATGCTGGGCGGTTTGTCTCTCTCTCTCTCTCTCTCTCTCTCTATTCTATCTCTTGCGTGTGGGTTGAGTATAGATACTGATACTGATGATGGTATAGTCTGCCGAGGAATGCTGGGACCAGGCTGATGTATGCTGGAACACGGCGCCTCCTACGGGGAGTAAAAACTGCCAGATCTGGTCGGACAAGTGCACTAATATCGGTGATCAGTGTGATGCCGGGAACTGGAACGGTCCCCCGAATAAGGGGGAGGTTTTGACGCCTGCGTTGAAGAAGGTTGGGGGGTCGTTGGCCGTGTTTAGTGGTGGCAACAGCAGCGTTGATTCTACAGCTGGGAGCCAGACGTCGGATTCTACTGACTCCAGTTCTGACTCTACCACCTCTACCTCGGAATCTAAAGCCGATTCTACCTCCGAGTCCAGCTCCGACTCTTCTGACTCTACGGTTGATACCACAGTCAATGCTGCAGCCGACACCACAGTTGATACTGCAGATGAACCTACAGTCTCCTCTACCCCCTCTCGACCAGGCAAAGGCCATGGCCGCTGCAAGGCCCGCCGGTCACACAAAGCAAAAGCATAGAACCTATTCTATGACCATAGACAGAACACAGACAAGCAACAGATATAGATCTATACTAGACCCAATCCAATCTGTACCCTACCATACCACTATCCCCCCTCCTCGATCAAGTAGTACCAAGAACCTGCCGATTAACAGCAAGCAAAAGCACATAAAGACTCTCCAACAACGGAATCTCAACCCCCCTCTCCCTCCCCCTCTTCACCGGAACCCCAAGTATAACCTCAATCTCCATCGCCCTCCCACACTCCCGATCAGTCTGCATACTCGTCCTCAACTTCCCCAACTTCCCAACCCTCTCCAAGAGATCCTCCGCCAACCCATCCCGAATCGGAACCCCACAAGCCCTCGCAACCGCAATAACCTCCTCCATCAACCGCCTCGTCCAGGAAATCGCATCAGGGGACGACTCAAGCCAAGATTGCACATCTTGACACGTAAGCGTGGTTATAGCGTTCCAGGCAACATTCCAAATTACTTTTTCCCAGCGGTGGAGTTGGATATTGGCTGGCGTTGTGAAGGTAGTTCCACCGGCTGAGAAGAGGGATGTGAAGGTCTGGAGACGCTCGGTTTCGGTTTCCGCTGTGAGGAGGGGGTTCGGGAAGAGACCTAGATCGGTGTTTTCGGAGCTTGTGTGGAAGATTATTCCGGGGTTGGGTTGGGATGCTCCGACCCAGACCTATATCTATTTGTATTCACTTCGATTCATGGCAAGCCACAATAGTTATGTTATAGGGAAATACGTACAACACCGGAGATAATGGTACAATGCGGAAACCTCTCCCGGAAGGGATCTTCATTGCCCACGCCGTTCTGCAGGACTACGAATGTCGTCTCCTTGTCGACGACCGGGTCGAGGGGGATTAAGGCGCCGACGGGGTCGATGGCTTTATGGGTGCAGACGATGAAGTCGAAATGTTTTCCGGTAATCTCAGAGGGAGAGCGAATTACTTTTAGCTTATTAGTTTCAGTTCTCATATGATTTGATTATATAGAAGAGGGTATCTAAGGGGGGGGGGGGGGGGAGGGAGAGAGAGAGAGAGAGAGAGAGAGGGAGATGCACCATGATCCGGTCGAAACCAGTGTTGGCCGTGGTTTTTGCTATCGATTGATATTCCCTTGTATCATCTGTATCAGCATTGTTTACTCAGGTATAGAGTAATAGGATTAATGTACATCTTTAACAACAGCATCGTAATTCGAGCGCGCGACGACTGTCAACCGGACGCGGTCGCAGCGGTTCAAAATGAAGGCGTAGAAGGAGCCGATTCTAACCAGTCACTACCAGGATTATAGGTTCTCGGGGCTAACATACGCTCCGAGACCGTAGAGGAGGACTTCGATCGAGTCTGCCATCTTGAGTTCCAATGTGAGTTGTGAGATGTTGAATGTGAGGGGTATCGGTTACGGTATCTGATAAACAGAATGTGGGGATCGGAGGATTGCCGAGTTGTTATCAATTGATCGATGTTGTTCATTGTTCGATAAGATATTCAGAATGATTGTTAATACATAACCCTGAAATAAACAAACTCCATTGGGATTTGAGATATTGAGAAAGATAGACAACCAGAATCTTTAGGATATGGCAACTGCGTCTGATTACAGGGGTCTTACATGGCCAGGGGCTCAACGCAAGTCCTCTACGGATTCCTGTATATATAAAATAGACAGTCAATCAGGCGAGAAAACTCCTAGTAAGTAGCGGACTCATCTGCTCGTAGACAGAGGGAATGATCCCACCACTCAGAACCAGCCTACCAAGTCGCATGGTACTTCCTTTCCACAAACCCCGAGCTTCAGCATCTTGCCAGACTGATCGAAAAGACTCGACAAGCCCAGCACCACCACAGCCTGGGAACGTGTCTTGATGGTATCAAACGGCTGGGTCGCATAAACCGTGATTGTGCCAGCAACAGCACCCAATGCAAATGTCGTAGCCGCGGTGTTCTCAAGTCCATATCGATCGGCTGATTGTTTGAGCGTGTTGTAGCTCCCCATCCTGCATGCCGACGTAGCAGCCTGCTTCACCGTGGTAGAAGCACAGCCCCGGTAGAACTCTTTAAACCCATTTGTTCAAACACGCACCAACCCTCGACGAGAATGCATCCAGATTATTAACGAATGGTCGTTTAGAAGGCAACGTTGCTATTGTCACCGGTGCTGCATCTGGGTTTGGCGAAGCCATTGCTGCAAGCTGCGCAATAATAACGTCGAAGCCGTAGGAAACAACGAACACAAACTTGAGATCAATGATTGTTCCGGCTTCCGCGTGCTGATCTAACACTGGAATCACTCGTGCAATGTGCTTGTCGAACATAGACTCTATGTTCTTCAGATAAGACAATATGAAGCCTTGACCGAGCTGTCTCGCTCGCATGGCATGGCATGAAACTACGCAGCAAGACATAGAGAGTCAGACATCCCTACTATCCTTCTGGTTATCTTGCGACCCATTTTGTAAATGCCAGGGATTGCTGCCGGATTGTCAAATGCAAGGTCATTTGGTCCAATTCGGATAATGTGCCATACTGGCGATGTAGCTTGCATAGTCGAGAAGGGAACCCCTTGGAAAGGCAAAAAATTGCCCTTCCCAAGGTTTGTGATACGCACTGGTCATATCCCACTGACCTGGAATGTCCAAGTATTTCTCCGCTCTCTCTCTTGCGGCGTTTGACCCCAGAGTGGGGAGACCTGCAGCTGTCATCCCAAACTCGGTCTGGGTGTTGGCGCCAGAGACAAAGACTATTCAACCGGTGATTACTAGAGCAGATGCCCTCACGCCAAACGGTGTGTCAGTGGGTGCCGATTTCCGTCATCTATACCTGACCGATACCTCAGTAAGTAGAATAAAGCACTGCGGCCGAACATCACTCGTTGACATCGATGTGGCAGGAAACCCTGATTTTTGGAGGCGGTGATCTATACAACAACACCGGCTCACCTGCGATATATCGCTTCGACATCACCCCGAAGATGGGCTGGGATCCAATAAAGTGCTCCTTTGGTTCACCCGACAGGGCAGTTCGGATGGCCTGAAGGTCGATGACAAGGGGAGAATATGGACCGCAGTACAAGGTTATTGTGGTCCGAAACAAATACGGCAAGGTTGTTGGCTTGTTCAATGACGAGGGAATTCTACGAGGCCTTGCAGACCCTTTAATCCCAATGACGAACTTTGCCATAGCAGGCGACAAGCTAATTCTTCCGGCTATTGACTCGGTGTATATGGTTCAACTGGCGGAAGCCATCATTGAGTCCAAAAGGTACCGCTATCCGGACATGTAAACCGGGACCGAAGAGAATATAGGCTCGATAGCTAGCTGAAGTTCCAACTACGAGGTATTAGAACCAGTAGCCTGCGGACCGTGTTCTTGCATGTTGGTAAAGCCTTGAGTGCGAACCTTTGCTGATAAGTCTGGAACATTGCCGAACTAGATAGGCTAGGCGGCAAACGTGGCATCCAGTGAGAGCTGTGGCTGTTCAATCGCGTTTTGTCCCAAGTCGCATTGGGCGTTGAACTGGACCTATCATGTGACTCTGCACTTGACACGAAGTGCTGTGATACATGAACAATTTTGATTGGTGACTTTCATGCGAGGCTGACACCCAGTGCTGTCACCTGGAGATACAGCACAATGCTGGAGCTGAGGCTCTGATCGAGAGGTGAAAGAGTCAAATCTGCCTCCAGCTTGGTTGCTCGCCATTTTTCCATCCTAAATAAAGGTTCACAAACATGGCCAATACCATCTGGGACTTCATCAGAGACATCGATAATGGACTCGTCTCGCTGGAAAACTTCAACCAAGGCATATTCAACTTCTACAAGCAGGTCGTGGAAGGCCCAACACCTCCTCATGCTCTTGATGAACGCCAACTAGCCGGCCGTCAGCGCGAGGAGAGGCAAGTCCTCGAGGCCCATCCGGAATTGTTTGGAGCCGTCTGTTTCCACGCGCTCACTAAACACTTGGGGATGATGAAGGAAACCAAATTCTATTATGAAATATCTCCGGGAGAAAACACGACCATTATCAATTCCACTTTGTTGTCCGGCCTGAGGGGTGTAGCGTTTGCCATTGGGAAGTTAGACGATGGACCGCACTCCTCTTTTTCGGGTGATTGGTACGAGGACAAGGAATGCGCGATAAATGATTTTGTGACCGGTGCATTTTACTCTGCGCGCAGCCTTCAGCGCCTAGAGCCGCTGCAAGAGCTCACACCCATGATCGCCACGCAGGAGGAAGAAGACGAAGATCCCGATGAGAACTGGATGAATTGGTCCCTTGGCGATATGATTCAAAGCGAATTCGGCCATGAACTCAAGGAGGATGCCAGGTCCGGCTTCTATAAGAGAGTGATGGAACGGTGGTTTTTCCTACTGCGTGATGACAGCTTCGAGAGACTGAAGCCCCATCTCTCGCTTGAGCAGGCTAATACAGCTCGCATGCTGCTTGAATGGTGGCACGGGTCGACTGACTTCGAAGCTGCTACTGAACAATCGCGGGATGCTGTACGTCAGATAGTTTTGTCGGACAACCTTCCCGGCAACTTTCTCCAGTGCGCAGGGTATCAGAAGTCCATGCGATCGCTGTTTTTTGAGGAGTTTGTGGATGGCTGTGATCTGGCAGAAGGGTTGACATCGCGACTGGAGTACCGCAGGGCTCTTTCCAAGGCAGCCGCTGCTCAGAGGCTCGCTATAGCAGTCTATAGGTCCCTAGTTGATGCGCACGACATTGACCTTCAGAGCCAACAACCCCCAGAGATCAGTATGGGCAGGCATACAGCGGAATACGACAGAAATATCGGCGCCACACTCTCGCCGTGCGCCTGGCTTCCCGAAGACGAGGGAGATAACGATATGCCGTATTATCTGTGGGATGTTAGGCAGCGGCGCAGTGTTGTCTCGGGAGATTTGAAAGGACGAGTGGAGTATACTGCAGTCAGCCATACATGGGGCCGTTGGAAGACACAGGGCGGCCTTTCTGTACAGGTTGAGGGAGTTGACAGATGGCTCATTCCTCAGAATACAAAGTTTGACGTGGCAGACCTTCCAAACATCCTTGAATCAGCTTGTTTTGAGACCTCCTTTGTCTGGTTTGATCTTCTCTGCATCCCCCAGGAGCCCGAGAGCAACAGACTCAAATTTGTCGCCCGAGACGAAATCGCGCGCCAGGCAAAGATCTTTCGCAGAGCCAAACATGCTGTCGCCTGGTTGAACGACGTGTATGGGTGGACAGGCTTGCATGTTGCTCTTCGTCGGCTCGCCATAAACTACCTTCAAGAGGACAACGAGCTCCCACCGTGGTTACTTCATCTTGATGACAGAAATAATGACGTAGAGCTCGAGCTAGCCAGCGATAGAGCACACGCCGAATCCGGAGAGATGAACGGCTGGTTTACCTCATTGTGGACGTTACAGGAGCTGTGTCTTCGGCCTGACATGACCTTATTTGACCACCAGTGGCATCCTTTTGCAATAGGTGGCGCAAGGGATACAGCTGTTCGCCTGGACGATCTTGTCGCGTTATGGGGGGTGGAAGGGGTTGTGAAACCAGATATGCGCCTGGGACTTGCGCTCTCTGATGCTTCTGAGCTCTGGAATAAGGACCTCAAGTCTACCAGTGCACTCGACTACCTCTTCCGCTACAGCGGATTCGCAGACTTCCCTAATCCCTCGAGGAAGACCATCCTGACACTGGGCAACCAGCGTTATTGCACAGCAAACCGCGCGGAAGCCATCATGTCCGCCATCGGCGTGACAGACTGGTACAGCGCTGCTGACGGCAATTATGACAACGCGCAGAGTGCTCCATCTGCTTCACCAAGCCAGCAACAACCGTCAAATGACCGATACCCACTCGGATTTCTTCGGGAAGCCGTACTTAAACTTGGTCCTGACTTCTACGCTGCGAGCTTTCAGGCAGGTGAGATACGCACATCGCTCTTCCAGTCTCATTGCTTGTCTTCAGGCTCTCCAGAACAAGGCCCAGGGACAATGCTACCTTTTGGCACCGGACCCTTCGCCAAAGGCCAGAGTCTGAGCTCAGGTCTTCCTGGCACCGCCCACCCCTCGGTCAAGACATGGACCATCCAGGCCGACCTCAGTGTTGATATCCGCCAGGCAGGCATTATCTCCTATACAGGGCAGGTGCACTCTGCTGAAAATCCAATTCTTGCCTTTATGATAGCCCCTTTTCCAGAGACTCGCCTCTCTCTCGAGGTGGAGTTTCGAAATGATGTGGATCTGGATGATTGGGTTGAAAGTTATTACCCCCAGACACGGAACTTTGCAGTCTGCTTGCAGTATGGACCATGGACTCATGGTGTCCTTTTGAAGGAGATTGTCACTGGTGATCTTATTAAAGTTGGCATATTCGCGATTAATGATTTTGAAGACCAATTTGCCGCGCCGCCAACAACTTGGGAGGTTGGCTGGCGTGTGTTGTGATGCACTTACCGGGCTATATGGTTCCGTCCCCCAAAGGAATGTTTTTGAACTCTTATTGTTCTACTTTTACTAGCTTCCCAGTTACATATATCAGCTGTGTTCTGAGTACAAGGTTACTTCTTCACATTTGTGTCCAGGATTTCATGTGCTCTATGTCGCTCTGTATCGTGGTGGTTGTGAAATATGCCTTAATTAAGGGTACTGGTAAGACATCTCACACCCCTAGGATATATGCAATTTTTAATTAAGGTACTTGACAATCGTCAAGTACCTAATCGTATGAGGTATTTCCCGAAACTATCTCCCCAAGTATCCTCGAGCCACAGGCCGGCCGCTATACCAACAAGCCTTATAATGCACAAGATCTCTGAGGCAGTAGCTAAGACTATGTCCTTCTTTCATCCATCTCAGCCCCGTCCCAATAGAAGCCTTCAGCAAGTACAATAAGCTGCTAACTATCACTCCCGCGTATACCATACCGATCAGAGTATATCCACCCACCCGTCTTCCAAAGTCAGCACAGCCGAGCCATTCGTCTATCAACCTCACATTACAGGTCGAGCGCGCCGAAATTGGCAAAGATGGCCTCATAATGCCCCATCGAATTCGAGTGCGGTGTTAACGCATGCCCACTCCCAAGCTGAACATACACGCTCACATCCTTAGCAGCTGGGAACCTTTGCCGATAAGTCTGGAACATTGCCGAACTAGATAGGCAATCCCACCGACCTTATCTGGGGCCTCTCAGTGTTCGGAGAGAATAAATAACAGTTGTTGCCTACATACGAAATCTCTACAATTCAGATTTACCTAAAAGACACAATGTCTTCAAACTGCTGCCTCCAGTCATTCGCATGGACCGGGACACCGACCGGGCGTGTAGACACTATCGCGAATCTCCCCTCCTATATTAGCGGAAATAACAAGAACGCCGCGGTGATCCTCATCAGCGATGTTCTCGGATGGACTTTTCCCAATATACGCCTCCTCGCCGACCACTACGCCCGCGAAGCCGATGTGACAGTGTATGTCCCCGACGTCTTCGACGGCGAGGTTCTCCCGTTTGAACCGATCCTCAAAGGCGAATTCGACAAGATCGACCTCCCAGCATTTCTCGAAAGACACAGTCGCGAGAAGCGCGAGCCCGCAATCTTCGAATACGCTCGGCATTTGCGAGCCGAATTCAAAAAGCTCTCGGCCATTGGGTTCTGTTACGGTGGCTGGGCTGTTTTTCGACTGGGCGCGGCGGAGCATCAGCCCCCCCTCGTTGACTGCATCTCGACTGCTCATCCGTCGCTACTTACGAAGCAAGATATCGATGAGGTCTGTGTGCCTACGCTGATCCTCGCGCCGGAGTTCGACCCGGCGTTTGGGGTTGAAATGAAACTATACGCATTCGAGTCGCTCCAGAAACGTGCCATTCCGCTTGGTTACCATTTCTTCCCGGGACAGGAGCATGGCAGTCTGGTGCGTGGCGATGAGGCAAAGGCCGGGGAGAGGGAATCTATGGCAAGGGCAAAGGACTCGGCTGTTACGTGGTTGAAACAATTTGGGAAATAAGCTTGATGGCGAATTATGTATATTAAATGAAGCAGGACTAATATATAGTTGATTCCTTTATTACAGTACGATGAGCTTCAGCCCGGGCTTCAAACAACCAAATTCACTCAAGCATCCTCCACCGATCAATCGATCACTGTCCACGAACACTGTGTTGTGAATGGACTGGCCATATATCATAATCAGATTAAGATGGCTATATCTCGGAACATTGGCCATGACGATATCTCCTACATTGCTGAAAGCTGTTTCGAAAGCTGTTTCGAAAGCCTCGCAGGACTCTCAGTCAATTTCAGCTTGAAGGACATATTCATTTTTTTGCTCTTCTGATACCGGACGAACTTGAATGGCGCGAAATGCTAAATGAGATTATCCGGTCAGCCGTGACGGATCAAACAGGCAAGAACAGAGTATACTGAGATAGAAAATCCATTCGAGATTGAAAATGAAAGATCTAACATAACATGCCTTTGAGCCCGTGCGGTTTCATCTCTCGGATAGCGAGTGGAATACGACTGTTAATGTAGCTGCCCCAGTTGAAGCTGAGGGATGGATCATTTCGATCAAGGAGGGTGACTGTGAAGGTCATCGCTTGTTCGACTTGGACTCATGGTTTTGAAGGTGCTCGGTATTCAAGGCAAATTGAGTGAGCTTGATCGGCCGGTAGACGTCTTGTTAGTTGAGTAGGAGCATTGAGACGAAACTTATGTAAATTTTATATACTCCCCAGGGTGTACTTTATACAAAAAGAATCTCCTTACTAGATAAGAGCCTCTAGGTGGTGGTTTAGCCTCTTCATGCATTCCACGACTAGTCTGGAGAGGGCTCAATGGAACTATAGACGCAAGTGAATCAAGCGAGATACGGTTGAAGGATAGTGGAAATCATATATTCCCGAGACATAGCAGGGCAGATCAAATCTAATCTGAGACTTCGGATATCTTTTCCGCGAGAATATTGCACATGGAGGTAGCGGTGACAACTTCGCAATGTTCCAGGAGGTGGTCTCTCATGCGAACGCACCAACGAGTCTGGATATACTCCCACAACGGGAGTCCTAGTGTCTCATAATCACTCTGAAAGTCGGCAGCTAGGGTCTCGAGTTCCTCGAGTAAGATTTTCTCCTCATCATGGATTTCCACAGCATCTTCCTCGTCAAACATAATCAAGTCCATGATATAATCTTCATCACTTGATCGACAGCATGTATGCGTGAGAGCGAGGCTTGTGAAAGTGAGGAATCTAATCACGTCTTTTGAACTTCCTGGTGCTTCTTGCGCCTCCCTAATCAGTGCCTCAAAAATGATGCTGAGCAACTCCGTGGGCGTTGCATATTCAAAAGCATCATCCATGGCAAATCGCAGAGCCAGGGATAAGGGCGAACATCCTGCCACTGAGCAAGCGCAAGAGCATTTGTCTCTTTCATCAGTGCAAAAAACCTGCTTTAGAAAAGCACCAAGTGAGACAGGGAGGGAGCGCAATGTATCCAGAGGGTAATTTCGAAAACCTGTGAAACTGATGCCATAAAACCCGTCAATGATTGATTGCGTTATATGAAGGGAGAGTATATGGCGCAACGGTGTCTGATTGATCTCCAACGCAGAATTGAGCCTCGCACCCTTTTCGACCAGCCACAATAATCTTTCAAGAGTGAGCAGTATATTTTTATCCAAAGAGACGAAATCGAACGGGTAAATCATTACAGGTGTGATTCCATCCCTATTGGTTGCATTTATATCGCGAAATCCAGCCTGGTATAGCCGCTCCATTTGGTTTACCCGTATGGACACATGATGATATAGAGGGCCCTCATCCCAGGGTCGTAGCCACGGATTAAACGAGACTCCGTGATTTTTTAGTTCCATGTATAGGTCTTCTTTCTCCTGGTCAGGGAGGCGACCGTCATGTAGGTCGAATTTTTGCTGGACAGATTCTGGTAGAACCTCTCTAGCCAGCATCGAAAAATGTTCGGCTTCAGCAACGAGTTTCCGGACCAACTTTATGTCCATTTCCTCTGAGTGAGAACTTAAGAGGAGAAAATTGGTAACGGGAGCTCCAATATCCAATAGGGCCTGGAGGGTGTCTGGCTGATCATAGGATACTGCCCAAGACAGTAAAGGATTCATGTCTGTGATCGGTATAACCACACCATTCTCATGTAAGATGCGAATGCCATCCGCCCAAAATAGGCTTATTTTAAACAATGAATTACCGTCCATAATATCGGAGTTTCTATTCCGCTCGCTTCTTGCAAGTTCCAGGGCTCGTTTCAAGTCGTCCTGCGATTGCGACAGGATAGCATTGGCAGCATCTGACAAGAGAAATCCTGGTAGAGATCAGGTCCTAATCTTTCAGATACGTAGGAATAAGTAACATACCTTCTCTCTTCTGGAGCCATAGTGGTATCACTGGGGTTAGAACTCTCCAACCACACAAATGGCTATCTGTCACCGTGGCACCAAGACTTATAAGATTCGATATGGACTCGGAGTCTTGGTGTCGCTGGCTTAAGAGCGCAGATATTGGAGTTTGCCCAAAAATAGTCCTTTCATTTATTGGACAACCTGCTTCAACAAGGTACTTCATAATTGCACAAATCTGATCTCGGTGGTTATTTATTATTTGGTTGACACTGCATGATCGACACGCCATCTACTATTGTCAGTCCAGCACAATTAAAACGAAGAATGCGCCGTGTAACATACATGTAGTAATGTGCTGCCATTCACTGTTCTATCGAAGGGGCTCGCATAGCCATCATCAAAAAGCTGTTGTAATTTTTGAATCACTGTCTGGTAGTGATCAATGACCTGTTCACAGGATAAATCACAGCGTAGATAAGGGTTCAGAAGCTTAAACGCAGGGGAGTCATCTGGTACAATTGCGTGAAAGGTAAGGGTTGGGCAGATCGAGAGACCATTCGCCCCTCTTCTAATGGAGATTGTTGCCTCAAAAGAGAGCCCAAGCCAGAGGCTCGCAAACGAAAAGCTCTTTGTTCTCGATTTACCAATCGTGGACCGATTATGCTGTGGGCAAGTACGACGTATTCGCATGGCACCAGAGGAAGTCGGCCCTTTTCGGCAGATACACACCGTGCTGAGGTCTTGTTTTGTACACATCCCATGGTTGTATTTTGCAATAGTAAAGTTCTGCTGCTGCTGAGATGTGGAAGAAATATCTCGAATTGCCAGTTCCTGTTAAAGTCAGCACTTGTCATGAATATGGCCCGAATATCAAATACCATTCTGCCCATGTCTGCATCGAACTGCCCCATCTTTGCCAATACCAGATTCTCCATTCTCTGTATCAGCTCGGTTTGTTTCGCCAGAGCTGATGCATGCTGGATCTGCAGTCTATTGTGCTTCAAATTAGTCCCGAATCATGACGACAAATGAAACCTATACATGAAAGGAGCCCTACGCAAGTAGTGCCGTGTGCAGATTCATCTGCAGGCCCTGCAAAATATCGACTGTCCCTATCAACGACTCCTTTTGGAAAGGATACACGGCCTTCTTAGCCGTGGCGCGTAGTTTGTCACTCAGTCCAGTGTTCTGGTTGCGACAGACCACCGCATAACCCGCTCGTTGATCTTCCGAATCCAGTTCTCATTTTGCAGGACTTTTTCTTTGATATCTGCAGCGATCGTTGGATGAATCCCATCAGTTTGGTTGAGAAGAGATTCGATCTGCTGAAGTGTGGACAAGAGACCGTCAGCCTTGAGCCCAATACTGTCGATCTGGTCATCAAAACCCCGAACGCCATCGCAGTAGTTCACGATGAGCTTGCAGCTTTCGATCCCGAGCGAAAGGAGTCCAGCGGCGCTAGCAGCGACCGAGAAGGGGTCTACCATTTTGGTGATGGAAGGTCGATGTTGAGGGAAGGAAGGATGACAGAGATAGGGGTGAGGCTGTATGACAGCACAGCACAGCACAGCCTTGTTTGTAAAGCCTCACCCTATTCGTCTACTACAGATAAAACAGCCTTGCATGGAAAATAGGCCAAAGCGTCAGGCTAGAGGTTTCAGCCATTGAACATGTCGCATATACACAAGCGTGTGTTCTGTACATATTCGGTGTCTTCCAGAATGTTGTATATTGATATCAGAAATGCGGGCAACGCTTCCACCTTAAAAGACAAACTAATCACCATATGAGCTCTGCATTAGTGTTGCCTCGACAACTGGATCCTTCGGACTAGAGCTTAGTCTTGTCTTCGGCTCCCGAGCGTCTGGGCCTTTGGCTGATTGTTAAATGCCGATATGCCGCCGACGATATAAAGATAACCTTCTTCTCTTTATTTCAACACACATCTGCGACAAGCAATGGAAATCCCCGTCCTCAACTTTGCCGACTTCGCTCACGGCAGTCAATCCCAACAAGATGATTTCTGTCGTCGTCTCTATGCCTCGCTCTCGTCTTTTGGCTTCGTCAAGATCCAGAACCATAGTATCCCAGATGAAGTCCTCGATCAGGTCTTTGACTGGGTGAGTCACATCTGCCCACCTCCATTACAAGTACAATTATACTAACACACTCCAGAGCAAACGCTTCTTCGCCATGCCCCTAGAAAATAAAATGCAAGCCGCCCATCCCGTGCAACCAAACCCCCATCGAGGCTGGAGCTGTGTTGGACAAGAGAAACTCTCCGTCATCGCACAGGGAAGGGCCGTCTTTGACCTCAAAGTATTCCTTCCCTTCCCCCTTCCTATCCCAGATTCAGACTAAATGAGAGATAAAAAAACAAAAAGGAATCCTTCGACCAAGGCCCCCCAACAGACCTCCTCTACCCAAACATCTTCCCCCCACCCCCCCTCCTCCCCTCCTTCCGCCCCTTCATGGAATCCTTCTACGAAAAGTGCCAAACCCTGCACCTCCAACTCCTCACCGCAATTGCCCTCTCCCTCTCCCTGCCCGAACCATTCTTCCTCCCCCGCTGCAACCTCAACAGCTCCGAACTCAGACTAAACCACTACCCGGGAGCCAAAACCTCCGACCTGCAAGACGGATCCATGATGCGGATTTCCTCACATACCGACTTCGGAACCGTCACGCTTCTTTTCCAGGATAGTGTCGGTGGATTAGAGATTGAAGATCAGCATAAAAGCGGCGTCTATATTCCCGTTTTACCATCGGCTACGCCGGGAGAGAGTGGGAGGGAGATGATTGTGAATGTCGGCGATTGTTTGCAGCGCTGGACGAATGATCGATTGAGATCGGCGAATCATCGGGTGACTTTACCGGTTGGGTTGAAAAACTCTTCTTGTTCTTCTTCTTCTTCTTCCTCTGGTATAAGAGAAGCGAAGGTAGCGGATCGCTACTCGGTTGCGTATTTTGGGAAACCGAATCGCGATGTTTCGGTGGCTGCGATACCGGAGTTACTGGTGGAGGGGGAGGAGGTCAAGTATCAGGGCGAAATGACGGCTTGGGAGTATAACCAGTCGAGACTGTTGCAGACTTATTAGATGGGTGCGTTAGAATAGATAGTTAGTTGGTATTCTCCGTGAAAGAGCGGTCATGACTCAATAATTCCTATCAATTGCTCGGCCAGAGAGGTGCAGGGAATTGTTCCTTCGGGTCAGATCAGGATTGGCAGCTTCCTGCGAACTGGCGGTCAAGATAACCAACCGCTCTTTACATCATAGGGCAATGAAATCGTAGTCCAACGCAGAAGAATCTTGTTCAAATCGCTATCTTAACACCTCTAGTTATATACAGTCAGATCGTGTCACGTAGCTCGCGAGTCCTGCTCACGAGGCTCTGGTTCAGACGTTGCCGGAGCGTCTATAGGGGATTCCGGAGTGCCCCGAGTTTCTACAACGTTAAGCTCAATCTCCTCTGGCGCCTTGATGATGGTCACCGACTCGAGCGGTGGGTCTATCTCCTGTTTGGCAGTCCCCGGTGGTTCCTCGTCCACTGCGAATCTCCATTGGTTATCCTCACGCAGAAACATGCGGAACGCGTACCGCTTGTCGAGTTTCTCCAAATGGATCTGCCGTTGCGCGTTTGTCCAACCGTAGGTGCCGCTGAAGTCGCGGATCATACGGCTATTGGCGATCCAGGGAAACACTGAACCAATGGATCGCGGAATTCGAGGACCCTTGAAACGTCCACGTCGTGTACTAAAGACAATCATGACTATCGCCGTATCCAATGCGATGATTACCATTGCAACAATTAGCGAGGACACCGAGGGCTCCATTCGCCATGCGCTCCGTATTACTGTTGCATGCTCAGCGACAGGCGGGTCTTGGAGCGGCAGGAGATAGACCTCGCGCCATAGGGAAAAGTAAGTGCTGTACACCCATTGATATACAGTTTGAGAAAGATTCGTCAACCGTATGGGGTCCAAATGATCTACAAGCACCACATCCCGCTTGTAGAGAAGAGCAACGAGAAATCCAGCCCAATCATATGATGAAGTATAAGTTGAATTCGCACTGATATCCTCCCCGTAAAAGCTCTGCGGGATAGAGGCAAAGACCTTGTTGAACTGGCCGAGGCTGATGGTCGCATTTTGATGCATCCTGCCGGACGTAATGGCAGTGTCGGAAATCTCATTGTGAGAGAGTATCTGCCCTTTCTGGTCGAAAGTAATCGAGAAGTTCTGTAATTGGACCTCCGGCTCGCAATGCAAAGCAACGGTATTGTTATGCGTAACCCCCGATGAAGCTGTATAATTCCACCGGCCCACAACCAGCACGGTTGATGCCTGACATACGTCCGTTTCCTCCGTGGCCATCGGAGAGAAAAAGTTGATCGACAGCGAAAATCTATCGTTCGGATCACGCGGAGGTGTCATCTTGACCCAGCACTCGCGGTCGGGCTCCTTCGAGGGGCGGTAGGTCCAATACGGGCCGTCTGTACGCCAGACCAGATTGTCAGGAATGGACAGAGCTCGGCAGCCAAGATCAGCCCCGACACCCAGTGTTGTGGCGCTATAAGACGAATCCACATCCGGATCATGGATCGCGATGGGGGCGAATGACTGATTTGTGCTTGTCCAAGGAAGCAGCGGGACACCGCTTGTGATACTTGTTTGGATGAGATCATATTCGGTGAAATCTGCCGCAAAGTCGTTCTGTCGAAATACGGAGTGGCTGTAGTTTGCGCGAAGGGAATCAGTCGAAGTGGCGGACTCGGTCAACTGCTGCGTGAACAGCCCACCGGCAACCATGGTAAGGATCGTGTTGGCAACGCAAGCAACTGAGACCAGGCTCAGGAGAACGTGACGGTTCTTCATAGCTTTCGGTAACACGGTCCAGGGATTCTGACAAGAGTAGTTCATGGTCAACGAGGTGCTCGGAGTCGCCATGCCACGTTGAAGGTGAACCCATGGTTCAAGGATACTAAGGTTTCGGTGAATGGATGTACACAGTGCAGCGACCGCTGAAGCAACAACAGATGGTAGAAAAGAAAGCACGACTTGCAGAAAGCTCGAACTTGACTGGTTCAGGTGTTGAAAGCCGCCGTCTTTGGCAAGTGAGGAGACTACCAAGCTCATAAGGACTATCACGGCAACGAGAAGGAGAAACTCGATGATGAAGATCGGAATAACCAGAAAATGAGGCCTGGGGTCTACTCGAGTCCGCATTCCGTCGTCTAAACGTACAGGAGAACCTAGTCTGGTTAGCACATTATTGATCTGACAACGTTTAGAGGTCAAACTCACCATCTAGAGTCACCATCTCGAGACGGCTCCCACCAGGGCTGTGGAACCACTGTAACCGGCAGTCTTGCAGGAGGCGGCGAAGTTGGCGCGTCGAAAACTGATGGAAGTCGAACCGGGGATCAGCCAGAATGTTATTGGCACCGAACACGTCAGTCAGCATACTGCACATCGCCCCGATGGAACCCGGGTCGCTCTGGAGGATGTTGGGTCGTTTGTGGTATTGATGGAGCATGATGAGCGTGAGAAATGTGCCGATTGCCAGAATTGCCTCCGCACAACGTACCACAACTGAGACCACTGCCATCGCAACCTGGCGTGTAGAGCGTAAAGCGGCAACAGTGGAGGGTGCCACGTCAGGGTTAAACAAACGACCCATTGTAAGGATGAAGGTTTGCCTTGCTCCTCTGATAACCTTGGACGTAAACTCGTCGAGACTCATCGATTCGGATGACTCGAGAACCAGCACAGCATCTAGTTCGCCAACATATTGGCTTATGACGGGCAACTCTGTCAGCGTACGCTCCCCGGTGGTTTCGTTAGTTTGAATGAAAAGCATATCGCTGGTATACATAGCTCTATGAGCCAAGAAACTCTGGAATGCATCAATGTTGAATTTTTCCTGAGTAAGTTCCCTCGTTGTTCCATTGGACACCTTTGTGCTAGTAATTGAGCTGTTCGCGTGCATAGTGACCTCCGCTTCAGCTTGGTAGTATTCGATGTTGCAGGCGAACATAGTCGCGGACGAGGTAAAGTCACCTCCCACTATGTCAATAGAGTTAGAGCCAAGGGCGGTCGCATTGACAGACAAAAGAACCCCATAGAGGTCGATCTGATCACACCCACTGGGACTAAAGCTCTTCTCCGCGCCTGTGAATGTGGGGTCAGACCACGTCGGCTCCCAGTATCGGACCTGGAGGAAATCGGAACCGCGAAAAAGGACGTTTTGGTATGAAAAGTCCAAAGTACACTCCTCGTCCTGCCAGGAAAACTGCACCCCTTCGACGTCCCAGGACAGCCAGGTGTCCGTTTCGTTGATGGTGACGGTGACAGGGAACTCAGCATCGGTAAACAGGTCCTGGCAATCCAACTGAGTCCAGTAAATTGTTTGATTGAGAGTCCACACAGTGGTCTCTCGGCGGTCATCCATGGGAATCTGGACTGGAGCGACGGCAAAATTCCCCGAACGTGTCTGTTGAAGGTCGACGCTATCGGTAAAATAGGCGTCAAAGCTGTTGCTTTCGCTATCTTCCTGTACTGCAAACCAGCGAGCCTGAGCGGGTAAATCGACCAACGTGGTCCAAGTCTTCATTGATTCATTCGATATCATCGTAACTTCCCGCAGTTCCAGCAGGGCACTTTGCAGCGCCGGAAAGAAGATGCGAATGAGAAGGGTGACCAGAGAGACCGACAACACCAACCAATGGCGCCGTTTCGCAGAGGTTATCGGGGTGATGAAGCTCTGTCCAAAATTGTAGTTGATAAACAGCACCGGTGCTGGGCATCCCTCTGGGCGAGACAACTGAAAGTAAGGCTCGAGACGCAAGACATCAAAGTCGATAAAGGACCACAATGTAGCCAGGATAAGGGCGATAATGACAGGGACATAGTTGTAGGCAAATGATTCGGAATTGGAAACGTCGTCGGTATCATCGAAGAAAACCAGGCCTCCATTTCGGTCGCTATACTGACGTAGGCCTTCCAGAACGACCAGCATAAAAAGCATAATACAGGCTATAAAGGAGAGGTAGGTGGGACGTAGGGGAATGGGACGCCATCCCTTGGGATGAGTCGGTCGGGCATCTGGGGAAGAAGCAGGTTGACGGGCGGCCCAGTAGCGATCTTGAAGAAAGAAAGTAGTGAGTAGAAAGTTCCGAAGGCAGAGTCTGAGAAGTCCTTACGAGTGATGGACGACCAGACATTGCGCGGGTTCTTGGGCTGGCCTCCAGACATCCTCTGATCGCATGCTCCGCTAGTCGCACGATGATGGGGACCCTCCCCCAGAATTCACTCCGGTGTCTGATTCAGCAGCTACGATATCATGGTATTCTCGGGCGGGAATGTGAGGTCAAAGCCGGCATAGCGACTCGGGGCCAAAGGTCGAAATAAAGATAGCGCAGCAAGTGAAGCAAGAAGACAACAAGTGGAAGGATGAAAGATGGATGATGGCTGAGTCCGTCAGACTCCCAACTCTTTCAGTCTTTCAGGGATCGGTGGCGGTGTTGCCTTGGAAGCCTCAGGCCAGGGACCAGACCGGTGTCCAAGAGGGCTGCCAAGCCTGGACTTTTACTCCTTCGGGGCGTTTGTTTCCACAGGCTGCTGATCATTGGTGGCTACTACCGGGATCTTCCTTCTCTTAGACCAATGGGACACTAGGTGACGCATGCTTTCAATACCCGTCAAGATGAAAGTTACATACACAGTCCATGGCAAATCAGGATAAACAGCAGGTAATGTTGGTATCAACTGGTAACTCCAGACGATTGCGCACACTGCGGATAAGGACAGCCACTTTTCAGACCCTGATCATTAGTCAAGTGGCTCAGTTCAACGCCTATTGAAGAAACGACTTTCAGCTCATCCAGAGAATTTCAATCTTAGTCTACCGGAGATATAGATCGACACTTGTTCAAGAGAGGTGCAGCAGTACAGTAAATCCAGGCCGGTAGTATGACCTTGTCCTCATAATGGGGATGCAGTCAGCACAGCTGGCACACAATATGAAATATCAGAACATCCTACACTCCCGTACTATTTACATACAAGAGGAAGGTCAAGGACATCTTTGCTGCTGGCTGATTAGGCTGCTGCATTAAAATAGACTTTTGCGAAGGCTAAGAATAACATGGGGGGTTGTTCTGTGCGCGAAATATATATCTTCAGCTGGGAAGCGGATAACACTTCGATCATGATCTACAAGCATTCAAAGTAGAAAGTAAGAAAGAAATGGATCAAACATAAAGCTCGAGCAATTAGACCCAGGAGGGTATCCAAGCTACATAAATCTACTTGATGAGGCTGAAATGGAAGATTGTGTGGATGTTCAAGGCTCCTTCCATTATCACTTCCTCAGCCGTCAGCAAGGCAAACAATCTCCGATTCGTTTCATAATGCAGCATATCCAGGTCGGGCACCTTCGAGATCTGACTCCTGTTTTGCAGCAGTGGCGCCTTGTGAGAGCCGGCTGCCCCTCAATGCAAGGATTGTCCTTGAACGAGCGCGGAAATCCGACCCCTCCGCTACATGCTTACAATAACAGTGCCAGATGTTACACTGCGGACAATCTTCGGGCTTAGCCTGAGAGGACGGATGAGAAGTCTTCAGAGATAGCAGAGGACCCCGGAGACCAAAATTGTGCGGCTCAGTGACACTGCCTGTACCTCCACGACCCCAGCAAACATCATGGACCGAAGGGACTTCTAATGATTTGGGTGATAGCGGATTGCTGTCCAGCTAGGAAGCTAAACCATGGCTCCTTCGTCGTGACTCGCGTCGATCTTATTCGTCCACTGTCGTAGAATCGAGTGGACAGGCCGATATTGCGAAAGGTCAAAGGTGTAGGATGGATACAGAGGACATGCAGGACCGGTATCTGGTATGTTGTCAGCTTTAGACCTCGATTACACAGTCGTTGAAGTAACACGTTGCTTACTGATGTGTTGCTGACTGCATGTGTCGAACGATTTCTCGAGCAGCCTGTTAACCACTCCAAGTTTGCTTCACGATAGCTGATTTTGGACGAAGGTCCAATTCCTAGCCTAATAGGGAGAATTTGTGCACAGTCATATTGGAACGATTATCACGATAGCTCGGCAGAAATTGTCGTCAGTGCGAAGCGAAGATCTCATCAGCTGAAGACCGTGTGATCACTTGGAGTCTGGCGGCGGAGAAATGGACGCTGTCTTAATGATCACAATATGGACAAGAAGAAAGCTGGCCTTGCTATTTCCATGCAGAAATGCTACGCGAGATAGTATCAACTTCCCACGTGGTGTATGCTTTGCGAGTACAGCTAAATGGTTACCAACAATTCGCATCTAATATTCAATCTGTCATCCCAAATGATTGTTCAAGATGGATTGAGTGAATGTAATAATGACTGGGTGTGCAATTTCCCGTTTTAGGGATCGGAAAGTGGCCGCAGGTCCCATCATCAGTCCAAGAATTAGCCATCCCAGATCCATCAGCAGGCTGAGATGAACTCCTCTGTTATCTTGGCTGGGTGGGTCATGATATAGTGCAAGTTTCCTCCGAGCCCTAAGTCCTTATTCTGATTATACTGTCGCGGTTTGCTTGGGCACTAGCAGATCCTATGGGGACAACCCCGCTGGCTTTGACTTTGCTCAATAGCGAGAAATATGGTGTTGAGCAATATCAAAGGCTTGGAAAAGGGAGAATTAAGGAATACTCTGAGACTGTAGACACACTGGGAGGGAGTATCTTCAGCGCAAAGCATTTCGATGTTGGGAGTATACAAACTCGGAGGGAAAGCGATCGCAACACCTTCCTAATTGGGAAAACGCGTTTGAGATATTGGCAAATCTTGTCAGAGGCAATCTAGACTCGGAGCTTCTTGGTCTCTCTTCTCTCTCTTATATATGGAAACAAGGGTAAGCTAAGCAAGTCAATAGGGTCTGCTCACGGGACTTTTAACTTACTCCTTTCCAAGTACTAATAGAAGGCGTTTTAGTACAATACTCTAGCGTAGTATCCTTAATATAGTAGCCAAAGCTACCCCTATAGCCAATATAACACAGTCCATGCCCATTAATCTAATCTATGGCCCGTAGGACTATCTTAAAGATCTATCTACAGAGTGCTCTGTATATCTATTAAAAGTAGACCTTTAGACCGTGTACGAACTTTAGAGTAGATATTTAAAAATCATACCTATTTCCCCGAGCGCAAGTGAGTGTAACCAGCTTGAACCATTGAATGTCATTCTTAATGCATGTACCCATCAGGCACGATATCTCTATTCGCGCGCGAGGAAGCCGATCTGCTTTAGTTCTGTTTTGGCCATGCTTGACCTAGGAAGTTTGAGCGGGGTTGTCTCGTGTCCGAGTCGACCGCTAGCTTTGTTACCATATAACGGCCAATCATAAAGTGCACGATGCATGGAGAGCAGAAACAAAATTGCCATGCCAAAGCTAACGTCTCTAGAAAGCACCGGATTCCAAATCCTGATGTACTGGGCCAATGCTGGCCGTCGACGTTCGAATAAAGGATCCCCGGACATCCTTTTGGTGCGTGAAGCTGGACAGAACCCCTGATTTGACCGTCACTAGATCATAGAGACTCTTATGCCGACGGAGTTTTAGTCGAGGTTCTGCTAACAGCCACCGTTTGCCCCGCAAAAAGGAAGAGTGGAAATTGCTAAATTGGCAGCGCAAGATTTTGCCCTTATCTGGTTGATCTGCGACAGTCGATCTCTCATTTTTGACCAGGCGATGCCCAGATAGGGTATGTCGACTGTTAAGGCAATATACTTATAGGGCTAGACTGACTGAACCTGAGACTAATTCAACCCCGACTGTGGTTGGTCCGGTTTTGCTTCTTTTGATGTCAAGACTATATAACATGGTGGCTGCATGTTTCAGGCTGTTCAAGGAACCATCCAATTTTCCATCCTCACATTCTGCTAATAACCTCTTTCTCTTTCCCGTCACCTTTACTTATTTCCTTTACTCATAATCCTTGCTCTAAATCGCCTTCGATTCCCTCTCAGTGACAGCAGACTACTGTGGCGATGGCGTCCCGGTTCGAGTCCGATTTTTGGAACTGGCCCTTCCTTCTGCACCAAGGTCCTGATCGGAAGGATATACCATATATGCCATCAGCATACTACATGCAACCAGGTGGTGTGGGTGATCCAGGTTCGTCCAGACGGTTTATCTATCTAGATCCACGCTGACAAGTGAAAAGCTCTCTCATGCACATCTTACTACCCGCAAAACTTCCTCCTGAACTCCTTGCAACACGTCCGAAATGATTACAACTGCCTCATGGACGGCGTCTTTAGCGATGTACTCATACAAGATGACGAGGAGCCTGCTTTCACACCCCCACCGCTATCATATTCCCCACCATCACACCCCCCATCGTCATATACACCACCGCTATCATACAAACCACCACCGATCCAGAAGCAGTTCGTCTCACCGAATCAGAACCAGTACGCCGCACCTCAAAGAAGCGATGATCTTATGTGGGGATCCGATTTGTCTTTCGGCCCTGATGGCTTCCGCCCTTCGCCAAACTCCTCTCCACAGCCGCAGAGCGACGGGGAACCGGTGTATCCATATGCACAGTCTATTAAGCCATTACCCCATGGAGTCCCGACGACCCAGTCACTCCCCGAGACGTCAATACTTGAGATGCCGCCGCTTGAGAAACAAAAACAACAAAAACAACAACCTCCAGAGCTATTGGAGCTGAGTCGACGAGGAATACAGAAGACCACAGGAAAGAAACGAAGAAGGCTTCTTCATATCATTGCGGAGCGCAATAGACGCCTCAGCCAGAATAAGATGTACGAGGAACTCTACAGGATGGTCCCAGGGTTAGATGGCAGTGCGCGGTCAACGAAGAGGGAAGTATTGACCCGGACGGCGAATTTCCTGGAGGACCTGGTCGAGGGGAACAAGAATCTCCAAGCACAGCTACGACAGCTTTCATCTCATCCAGGTCATGGTCATGGAGCGCCGATACACTCGGGCTGGGTTTGATGATGATTGCGCGCTCCCTTCTTCTAGCTGTGCAGGCACACTTTTGTTCATATATATTATTACCAACGCGAAAAGATACCACGATAGATGAGCATATTACCTACTCGTAGCAGACCCCAACTTGAGTTTGACAAAGAAAATCCTGCCTCGGCAGGACATGACCATTGACCATTGATTGGTCCACGCTATCCCCGAGAAATGTCATATCGTTAACGTATTTCCCGGGAAATACATTAGTTATTAACTCCAACTTCACGGCTGAAGTGATCGGCAAGGGGGCGCATTTCATCTCCCCAGCTGGACGATCGGGCTTATATTCTGGGGTACATAGCCCACTGCATAGCCCACTGCATAGACCAGATGCGGGGATCTCGGTTCAACCAGGAGCACGTTCCTGGCCGGCTCCTTACCTCACCTCCAATCGGCTCTCGCTAGTTTTATCATCATTGACAAAAGGATACAGGGGATATTAGAGTTCGGGAATCCTGTTCCCTGTATTTATATTGCACTCCCGCGGACTATGACTCAATGGCTCCCACACTTCGGTACATATCGGAAGTGGGAGGGGTTTTTTTTTGTGACTTTCCTGCATGGTATGTGAGATTGGGATGTGATGAGAGTGAGTGTTAAACCACAAATATAACAATTTCTGCGTGGACGTGTTGTTTTCACATGGGTTTTGGGGGTACTTAAGATGCACCCTTGGCTTCCAAGGTTGGGGGAAGGATATCACCATCCTTGACTATTTCAGAGGCTGCACTATAAAAATAGCTTAACTAATTACTGGCTCTGATGAGCAGTGACAACGAACAAGTTGACGTACTAGTGCCAGAGTACCTGATATCGTCTTGAAAACGGAACCTGATCTCAATATCGACAAACGACAAACTCCCATCATCTTATGTGAAACAAATACTTATATTAACCTAATATAATGCCGGCATAACTCGTTCCAAAACTTTATCCCCGATCCCGATCTACTGGTTGATAATATCCAATCCCGGTGGCGCAGAGGCTCAAGATAAGAAAAGCGCAAAGCCGGCGCTTAGGTAAAATTCACTGGATATAAATGCGCCTTCGCTCCCATTAACTTTTACTATTTTTGTTCGTGTTGGGTTTTGCGATAACCTCGCTGGTTTTTTTCTGACTTTTTTAAGCGCCTAGGGGATGGATGAAACGGCTGAGCAGTACACTACTGCCCTCTTGTTGGAACAACGAAACAAAGGGCTGGGTACCTTTTCGAGAGATGTGCATCAAGGCGCTATCTAGTGTTGGAATATGGGAGGGCTTAGGTCTCGATGTTTTATATCATGGCGTGGGTAGACTGTGAGAGCTGGCGGCATTGCCATTTCACATTACTATTCCTGCTATCGCAGAGATGGAGGTATCTCAATATTGCGAGAATAAGCCACTCAACCGTTTAGGATGGCCATTTTACGTCTGGTGGCTGGTCCTATTCACTTTGTCGTATCTTATACACAGCGCTAGAGCCCTGGTAACGGCAACGGGTGTCCGGGATTGGCGTCAAACGGAGTGTGTTGGATATGGTCGGAATGTATGCTTTCTCAAACTGGGTTCAATTCTGTAATCTGCTGACGGTGTACACAGGATCTGGGATACACGACGATACTACCCACAAAGTGGTCTTTTGACAATGTGACCGTTCGCCTTGCGGTCGTTTCGGTCGTCGCGACTACGCTGCATCTCGTCATCATTGGTGTCCTCGGCTATGTCTTATGTGGACAGTTCCAGGACTCAAGCTGCATATACACGACGTTGTTGATTTCTGCTGCGAAGGGGGAAGACGAGGAAAAGATAGATACATCGACAGAAGATAGACAAGGCTTGGGGGTCGATTCACATCAAGAATGTCCTGAAAGTACCCAATACGAAAGCGAAAACACATCTCTGGACGATGCTATAAGCGAGAAGTCGGATCCCGGATATGCTTCGCAGGATCAAGCCTCTGAAAAGGGTCAAGATGATCCTCAAGTTATGGTTTCCCATCTAAACGATGATACGCACATTCGAGCCCCCTCGCAAGAGATAGAGTATCGAACCATCCTTGCCGAAAGCGACTTCGCCCTTCTGGAGAATTACCTGAAAGAGGATATCAATTGTGGCGCTTTCGTTGCTCGAAGGAGCCTTGATAGATTCTTTGCCTTTGAATACCGGCTAGACACATTCACACTTTTATGTGGATACGCTATCTTCAAACGAAACCATTCTATCCTCGAACACATCCTTGAACGAGCCGAAGAACGTAATATAATGCCTGGGGGGAAATTACCATCCGAGCATACGGTGGGAAGGTATATTCATTTCGCAATCGAATGCCAGTACCAAGACATCCTTGACACCCTCTGTCACTATTGCCCTTGGACTATGGATATATATATTGGCTGCTTCGGTCAGGCTGCTATACTCAGTGGCTCCCTCTCCCAGTTTGAAATAGTCTGGCAGTATTTGTGTTGTGATAGAGGATTCTTGCAAGAATGCCTTGCGCAAGCATCATGGAATAACCAGAACGAGGTCCTCCATTTCATTATCAGGGAATGCATCGAGGCCGGAACAGGTGAACTCGAAGATGCGTTGAAAGACTCAATCTGTCAACTGAATCATGACATGGTGAGATTCTGGCTGGGAGAGAGAGTCGACCCCCGAACACCCACGTTGGAATTGATCCGATTAGAATTGAAGTTACCGAATGAAAAGCCACCACCATCAGCACTGTTCCTAGCTGCAGAGCAAGGCGATGTTCAAATAATGACCATGCTATTAGACAAAGATGCCGAGATCCATCCTGACGAAGGAATGATGCCAGGGTTACTAGAAACAGCCCTCTCCAAGCAAAAGCATGACGTCGCAGAACTCCTCCTTTCTCGAGGAGCAGACGTTCTCGAAGTCAGTCTGGACTCAGCAGTAGCGGCTGGATGGACGGACACCGTTAAGATCCTACTCCAATCCGGTCGGAGAGACTTTGGAAGTCCCCTCTACGGCACCGTCCTTCAGAGAGCATGCACGTTAGGCAATTTCGAAACAGTACAGTTACTTCTCGAATATGGGCACGAAATCAACCCGAAGAGCCCGAGCGGCATAGGTGGGAGTAGCCCTCTCATGGGCGCCAGGACTGGGGAGCATGCGTACTTGGTGCATTTTTTGATTGCCAACGGAGCTTGTGTCGCTGATTCTGAGAGTGTCTTTGAGGATCGCAGCTTTTCTTCGGGGTTGCATTGATCTAACTTGGATCTTGCTTGACTGTATTGTTCAAGTCGTTAATCATCATCCTCCGATTCCCCTCGAGGCATTCGCTCCTCAAACAACCGTCTCAGAGACCCCTCATCAACATGGCCACCCTCCATCATACAACCACCCAGCAAATCCACCAAAGAATCCTTATACGCAACACGATACGCCGCCCTTGGCCACACCCAGCCCTCACCCACCGCCACAGAATATGTCTGATACAAGGGCTTCTCCACAAACCACACCCTACCAACCCTAACCGAGCTCAACTCCTTCACGCACGCGAAATCATCAAGAAATGCAGCATCCAGCTCCAGTTCCCGCAACCCCAAACACTGCTGCAAAAGCGGCCAGCAGCGGGGAATTTCCTCGTCATCCATTCGATCCTTCACCGGCGAGAGGAACGAAATAGATCGAATCAGCGCACGTTTATCAGTGCCAACCGCCTCAAGAAAGTCAGCTAGATTCCGGCCCGTCTCAAAAGCGAATGTATTCTCCGTCCAAAAAATCGGCGCTGCCTCTTCATAAACCCGCCGATTAGTCAACAACACCCCTAACCCCGTCCTCCGCGGGCAAAGACACTTAATCCATTTCAATAACGGGCTCTTCTCGTGCCCAAATTCTATTTGTTTGTCTGGGTAGCAGTCGTCACAGAGGAAGGGGTTTGTCTTAGGTCGCGCCCATTGGCTTCGCGCTGGGGTGTCGGAGGTGAGTTCGTACTCGGTGTTTCTCCAACGAGCCCAGCGACACTCGGCGCATTGTAGGCATTTAGGGGAGTTACGGAATGTGGGTTTCCAGTCTTCGATGAAGGGGTATTCGTCGCAGCCGATGCGGCGGTGGTGGAAGAGGTTGAATTTGCAGGGGCGCACGAGGAGGTGGCGGTAGATTTCGAGGCGGATTTCGGTTGGGAGGGCAAAGATGCGGTTGTACAGGGAGGATGGAGATGGAGATGAGGATGAGGAGCTGGGTGCTGGGGGGGAGAAGGAATGTTTTATTCGTGCTTTCTGGACGTTCTTGACTTTGGGCTTTTGGCGGAGGCGTTGGGTGGGATCGCGAGAGAAGGGGATCTGTAGGGATACTGTGTGAGGCATGATGAGATTATGGGTAAAGGAGTTGGTTGTAGTTGGGGATGGGTTTGTTGACAGGAATCAGTGCTTTATATCGAGCTGACTGTGTGGATCCTCGTGATTGTCAGTCACTGTTTGACTCATCGAGGCTGTGGGATGCTAAGCCGATCATTCTAAGCCACTATCGAGATTTCTTTTTTTTCGTTCAAAAGCCTTCTAACTATTGATTAAATATCTAGCTTAAGATACTATATCTCAGGACATAAATGCGATGATATAGCGATGAGAACAGTACGTTCCTGACCCTAACAGAACCAGATCATCCGCCACAAGGCTTTATTTGCCGTATGTACCCCTCCTAAAATGACTCAAGCAGACGTCCGCCTAATACTCTCATACCAGAGTGATATCCACAGCCGCCTGTTTTGACTTTTACTATAAATTGACTGCTCATGCGTGTTGTGTTTCTATTGATGATTCCATTTTTGTAACTCCTCAACCTCAGAAATAGTCAAAACCCAACCAAGAAGAAGAATACACAATAAAGTAAGAGGGCATTCAAGGTGCTATCAGAGAGGACATCTCAAGCAACCACCCAAAAAGCCATAATGCCCTCAGCATTTAACCTCCTGGACAATCACATTCCAGTCAGTCTTGTAGAAGACCTGTCCAGCAGTATACTCCTGAATACCACTTCCAAGATGACACTTGTTAACAATAACCTGGGCGCCATCGGCAATGCTACCGAACGAGTTCAATGTCTTCGAACTCTTGCTCTGTAGACCAGTCCCAATAATCAGCCTTCCACCCATCCAGCCAACGGACAAGGGGAAAAAAAAAAAAAAAAAAAAAAAGAGAAATGGCCTTACATTATTACACCAGTAAATCCCAGCTTTATACGAACAGCTCACGCGCGCACAAGTACTCGGGCCAGCCTTAGCCCGAGGGTGTCCATTAACCTTGCGGAGATACGTGATACCCCGGCGCGTAGGGATACTATTAACGCGCTCCCAGCGACCAAAGCAGTTGTACTTTGCGCCGGGGAAGTTCGTGCCTTTCTCCAAGCTGGTGAAGTGGCGCTCGACGAGTGCATCCTCTTCCTCTGTCCCTGCGAAGTCTTTGTCCCAGCTTGGGTTGAGCTTGATAAGTTCGGCGTGCACCTCCTCGATTGTTCCGTTGAGGGTGATTGGCTCGCTGTCTGGGGTAAATTGGACTTCCCAGGAGGGGATGATGAGGTCGTATCCGTCTAGGGGGGAGGGGTTGGGTGATGCTAGTGTGAGGGTCTAGAGGTCTGGTTAGATAGGTTGATGATTGTCGATATGGGGTGTCTTTGAATGCTGACTTAGAGAGAGTAGAGGGAGAGAGCGCCTAGGAGGGTGATACACTTGATGGTGAGGAGGGGGGGTGGAAAAGCCGTTGGGGGAGGAAGAAAGAGTCAAGATAATACTGTAGTAGGAGATCAAGCTCAGGGTAATAGTTGCTGCTGGATTGATTCATGTCGAGGGCAGCTTCCAGTCTTTTATATCTTCTCCACGAGAGCATGAACTATCTTCTCTGTGTGTTCGCTTCCAAATCCCGATCTACCTCAGTTGGATCTATTAGCACGCCGTCCTTGATTGTGTTATATTGACCACAACGTCTCTGGCTTAATTACCTACGACTAAGCATGAACGCCGGCCACACGCTTGGCAAGAGAAGAAAATCAAAACTGATACTATAGGCAGTACACACGAGCTACCCAGGGTATATGTCTCGGATAATACAGCCTGTGGAACTTGATTTGCGGTCTATACTGAAGAATGCAACTTAAGAGAAGGGGTATTGCTTGACTAATTCTTGGTGCAATCTATTCAACGCCCTGGCGCTCAATGATACCGAAAGCGGTAGTCAGTGTCTTCCTTAGTCCTGCAGGGCTATAGTAACGTAACTGCTTCCAGTGCCTGTTAGAGTAGCTCCTAGGGTATTCGTTAAATACCTAGATTGCCAAGATATAGCCTCAAGCATCTAGACCAAGTACTCCAAGCGACTCTGAGCTGATGAGTCAAGCTTGGGGGCTAAATCATCCTTCAGACCAGTATGACTTGCTGCGGCCTTTGCATTCTTGATGTTGGAGAATATGTTGAATTCACTGGAGGATAAGCCTTCCAAAGTAATGACATGCTTGATATTGCTTATAATACCCGAGGCTTGAATGCCACTCTCCTGCACCGCAGATTTGCAAAACCAACCATTTCTAGCCTGCCAACTTCGAGGTCTCTTTCCGAACACATACACTGGGAGAGCAAGTGACAGAAAAAGTGAAGTGCGCCCAAAGACATAAATCATCTCAGAAGGCCCCTTCCTGGACACCCATCCGTTGGCGAAGTCACTAAGGCCGTAAAACATAAAGCTCCAGGAAATGCAAGCAGTAACTAAGACATAGATAGGTAGGAAAAGTAGTCGCAAGTAAGTGATGTCCCAGTAGTCCACATAGGTAACCCACTAACCCACTCACCTTGAAGGCCATATTCATTTATAAAAAATTTCATTATCCTGAGACCGGAAAACATCAAGCCCAGAAGAGAGCGTCGAGGATATCCTTATAACCACACTGAACATTATGACACCCTGAAAGAAGGACACAGAATTGCGTTGGCCCCAACGGACATTGTGTAGCCGAAGAGGAACATGCCAACTGTGCAAGCCACCCCCGCGATGGGCATAAAGTCTAGCCGGAACTCGGGCTCGCTGATCAAGTAGTAACACCCCCTAAGTTATAGGGTTATGCATTAGTGATTTGGTATACTGCGTCCTCCTCGATAATCAAGCAACCTACATTTGTCCCAGCGTTGAGCATAGCTCCAAGGCAGAGAATCGCAATGTTGAGTTCTTTCCTCCACATTGGCTAGTTCAGAGGGTAATTAACATCATCGCTGGGCTGGGGTGACAGGACAGTATGTCCACCTCCATGTTGAAGGTTTGTTTCTCTGGTTTCCTGTTCAGCAACTTCGTCATTTAACAGCACAGTCTCAGACATATCAGCCAAGTGGCGATCAATCATAGCAAGTTAGATCTTAGTATTGCAACCAATACAACTAAGTAATGGAATATCAATTCAAGTCTCAGCGGGGAGGAGCATCTTACCCCGTATGAGATGAAGCCGGAGTAGCGGGTATTGTATTGTGGGACAGTTAATCTGCTACTAGAACGAGTCTAAAGTCTAAAATCTATATGGAATAATAAGAAATCAATCAAAATCCGTCCCCATCGCAACCTCCCTCGTCTCATCCCAATCATTCTGCAACTTCTTCATCGCCCCCTCAATCCTCCCCACACAATCCGGCCCCAACGGCAACCTCAACACCTTCCCCTTCAAACCTCCAGCCTCCCCAGTCCCCGTCACAACTTCAAACACCCTCTTAACAGCCTTCCCAGGATCCCCCCTCTGCTTCCCCTGCGCAGAGTCAAACATCCCCAACAGATGCTCAACAGGACCGCCGCGATATGGCTCCGAAAGCGGCGTCTCAGTCTTCTGCACAGCAGAGAGGAAATTCGTCCGGAATGCACCGGGTTCAACGATGAGCGTGGTGATGTTGAATGGCGCGATTTCTTGCGCGAGCGCCTCGGAGAGACCCTCTAGGGCGTATTTAGAGGCAGAATAGAGCCCGCAGCTTGGGTATGGCGATTGGGCAGCGATACTGCTGACATTGACGATTGTGGTTCCAGTTGAGGAACGCGAGCGGAGAGTTGGGAGGAAGCCGCGGATTAGGCGCAGGGGGCCGAAGAAGTTGGTTTCCATTTGGAGTTGGGCTTCTTCATCTCTGGGATCTGTTAGTTTTTCATTCCCTGCGTGGAATAATTATGGGTTGAATTAGGGGGGGGGGGCTACTTCATATCCTCGACAGCTCCGAGAAGGGAATAACCGGCGTTATTCACCAGGATGTCAATACCACCGTAGAAGGCGTTGGCCTTTTCGACGACGTCCGCGATCGTGTCGGCTTTTGTGACGTCGAGTTCAACGACTTCTCCGCCCTTGGATTTGATTGCGGACACGGCATCGGATGCTTTCGATGTACTCCGGACGGTCCCGATGACTTTATGTCCTGCATCTAGGGCAAGAAGGGCGAGGTCGAGACCGAAGCCCGAGGATGCTCCTGTGATGAACCAGATTTGGGACATTTTCGTAAGATTACGTGGTTTTGAGTGGATAGCGCATGAAAAGAGGATGTTTGGGGCCGTTTTATAGCTGAGAGGCTGGAGATACGAGGCGGGCTTAGGCATTAATTCCGATCTCGAACGCCATTATCTCTGGGCTTACTCAGACTTCGTTAGGTCTAACAGACTGGAGATTAGTGTTTTGGAGATTACCCTAAGCACAACCTTTCCAGAATGCAATGTCCTCTGTCTGCGCTGCAGTCTTTGACCGTCCGCCGCATTTCCAGCGCCATCTCCTGTCTCGTAAACCCCGCCGGTCGACTTTAGAATGAAGCTTAAGAAAAAAAAACTGACGGGCTGTTAGATGGGAGCGGCCGACCCTACACATGCCATTTCTGTGAACAATCGTTCAAGCGAAGGGATTCTCTAGAGACACTGGAAAACTTGCAAGTCACGGCTGGACAGAGGTCTCCCCTCACACCAGGCATTTATCCATTGTATGAATGGGCCCCTCGGCAAAAGTCTCCATAATTGATTTGTATACAAAATATATGGGAAAAATAATATCAAAATTCTAAATCTATATAATTTCACCAATACTTCTTTATATAAAATATGCCTTGTAATCAGAGTATATAAATCCATATAGTTTGATTTAAAAATAATTAAAAGAAAATATATTATAGTGTGATCACGTCGGTGCTCCGAACGTTTCTATCCACAGGATAACTTGAGAGATTACGTATCGACATGATCTAACTTCACCTCGGCAGGTATCTTCGGGATACCTGCCATCGGGGTCACCATAGCTAGACAGATAAATAGACCACGTAACCTACGGGTAGAGAGGGGAGACACGCTCGGAGTCAGAGGCCTTTGGCCTAGAGACTTCGAGCCGATCGAACCTTCAGACCCGGTATTACGAACAAATCCAACTACTGATTATGGAGTGTCATCACAATAGTGTAAAAATCCTAGTTAGTATCTATTATACTAGATTTATATATTTATTATATATATATATATATATAATCTACTACCAAATAACCAAAAACTACATCCAGGAAGAGTCTGGCCACCGGCGTTATTATTTCATCTGCTCGTGCATCCTTTGTCATTAGCAAGCTCCTACCGAACCCTATGCCCTATAACATGTTCCGAGATCGCCCCTGTTGTGCTCCGTGGTCTCTCATCAGCCGGCGTCAATCTCGCCATTGTTGTTGGCCAACTTATCTTCAATGCCGTGAAAAAGGCTTGATATTGAGGCGCCATTTAGATGGCAACTGGATATGAATCTCGGGACGGCGCTTGAGAACGGAGACTTTAAGTAGAAGGATATTGATAAACCGTGCGAAAGAATCTTGAGAAAAGAGTTGGAGTTAACGATTGACACTGAAGATACCCAGCCTGGTCTGGACGTTGTCTTCTGCGACGAGCACAGGGCGCTTGCCCGCGAGGTAGCTAGACGATCCATGGTGCTGCTGAGGAATGATTCACTTGATAAGGTTGCTCTCCTTCTGCTTCATCGCGAATCCCTCGCCCGAATTGCGGTGGTTGGTCGTGTTGCCAATATAGCCAATACGGGGGACAAGGGGTCGTCGCTAGTTCACCCTCCGCGTGTAGTGACACCACTGCAGGTGGCCTGAGCGGGGTTGCCAAATGTAGAGGTCCTGTCTGCGGAGTCCCTCCAAGAGGTAGCAGCACGAAACAAGGATACTCTGTCTCGATTGTCACCGCAAGGGCCATTATTATGGACTCGTGGGAAACCAAAGTGCCTACGATATATTGATGAGCTGGCATAGCGGGTCGGAACGAGGCCGTGCACTGGCTAATGTTCTTCTGGGAAAGGTTGATGCTAGCGGACGACTTCCTTTCTCGATTCCTACGGATGAGGCACACCTACCTTTCTTCGATCGGGATGCTACGGAGATTCACCATGATCGATGGTTCGGCCAGCATCTGCTCGATAAACTCGGGGTTGAGGCGGCTTCAGAGTGGAAAATGTGGCTGCGAACAGGACAGGTACCGACCATATTCAAGTCGAATTCACGGCCAGGAACACGGGCACCAGGGCTGGACGTATATGGGTTGCCAGCCACGGCCAAGCTCAAATGCTGATCCAGGTCTCGCCACTTTCGTCCTGTGTTGGGATATATGGACTCTGAGTAGAATTCACATTTTTGCCACCAAGCTAGCTTATTAGGGTTCTGTTAGGCTGAGACTATCCCTGCGATAACCACGGATCTCCCGAGAATTTGGTCTGCCTAGACTCAATAGACCCGCCTTTTCTGCTTTTCCAGGGAGCCAAGAAACGATCCCTTCGTACTCGCATTGATTGCTTTGTTGGCCAAAGCCATGGCCGTACTACTAGTCTATTATAATATGCCTTCCCCGAATTTAGGTCTAATGGATGCAATTAGCTCCGGCAAATCCTCATTATCCCAGCCTTGCCAGGTCGGTCATGAGCGAACATAATGAATGTTTCCTCACTGACACCAACCCCCAGATAAACACCTCGAGTCATGCTAAACGACTCCGGACTCATTCGCGGCCAAAGCTCGCGCTTTCATCCGCTGGGTTTTTACACCCCTAGGATTTCTCATCACCATCTACGGCCTGAATGTGGTTGCTTGGGGCGGTATGCTCTTTCTTCTAATGTGTAACGCCGCCCCCGCGATGTGCCATCCGGATTGCAACAGTCTCGACTCGCCCCGTCGGATCTGGATCGAGATCGACTCCCAGATCCTTAATGCCCTATTCTGCGTGACCGGCTTTGGGCTAACTAGTTCATTTGCGACCAGACCGCACATACCATGGAGGGCAGCGGCAACAACAGGGGCTTTGATCGGACCTGGAATCATGGGAGTTGAGCTTCCGCTGAAACTAACCGTATCCCAAGCGCGGGGGTCCTTCGTGAACCCGGGTGTGCTTGAGGCGAGGAATGCAAACACCCGGCGGGCATCGACTGGGACTGGGAGAACTTTCTTGTCGATGAAAGTGCCAGGCCCGTAAATTTCGGTACCGGGAATTGTTTCGTGAGAATCCATGGTGTAGCGAGTAAAGCAGCGTCGGTGCATATAGAGGAGGGCCCGGAAGTGATTGCTTGATGAATTATCTGATATAAAAGAGGACGGAAACTGGGCCTTTCTAAGTACGTGTCTTTTATCTGGACTGCGCTGCGGCATATTCTTCTATCATTTCTGGTTAAGACAGATGCGCTTATTCCGTGGCCCACGGAGGCTTGAGCTCCAAGGCTCCACGGCGCTTTAAATCCGGGGCACCACGGACTTTGTTCTCGGCTGACTGGCCGTCCCATCGTCGTAGGCGACGGCTTTTTTATTCATGACCATATATCTCAATCTGTTAGCTATATAAGTTCTGGGCTCTCGATGTCAACTTTCACGAGCAGCCTCTCACCACTTTTGGATCAACCCAAAAAAAAAGGAAAACAGAAAAACTCCTTGACAACAAAGTCCTTATCAACCTCGATTCGAAATCATGACACGTCAAATCGAGAATCGGGCTGTGCGAGTTGCCAATTGCTCTGGTTATCATGGTACATACACTTATATTCGAGCTGAATTCCTGAGGTTCTGATTGCTCCGCAGGTGACCCTGCACAAGAGATGTATCGTCAGGCGACCCTGGGTGATGTTGATTTCATCACGGGCGACTATCTTGCAGGTAAGACTACGGATTCACCGTTTCCATGATGCATTCCTGGCACTAAGGGACAAACCTAGAGGTGAACCTGGCAAACAATGCAAGCGCTTGGAGACGCGGAGAGCATCCTGGTTACGAGAAGACAGCCTGGGACGGGATTGAACAAACCATCGATGTGATCGCGCAGAAGGGCATCCGTGTCGTAATCAATGGAGGTGCCCTGGATCCCAAGGCTCTGGCATTGAAGACTCAAGCGCTGGTGAGATTTTTTGTTTCCAGGAATATAGAGTGAGAAAAAAACCACTGATGAGTTTTTTCCTACTTCAGGTTACGGAGAAAGGTTACAATTTGCGCATCGCTTATGTCGATCTATATCCTGATTTCGGACCGACCATGCCAACAACGAAGGAGGAACTGCAGCATCTTGATTCAGGGAACCCTTCCGTGATTCCCTCACCCTTGACTTATGCATTTCTTCATGCAGAAACCACAGTACCAATGGTTTCCGCCCATGCGTACCTTGGTGCACGGGGTATTGTGAACGGCCTTGGACGTGGTGCCGACATCATTATCTGTGGACGAGTCGCCGATGCCAGTCCTGTTATTGCCGCAGCATGGTTCTGGCACAGCTGGTCCGAAACTGACTATGACTGTCTTGCCGGATCTTTGATTGCCGGTCATCTTATTGAGTGCTCCGCTTATGTTACGGGCGGGAATTTCGCCGGGTTTGACAAGTACAGTCTCGATAACCTCGTGGCACCGGGTTTCCCCATTGCAGAAATTGCAAAAGATGGCACTTGTGTTATTACGAAGCATCCAGGTACCCAAGGATTTGTCAATATCGATACCGTACGCTGCCAATTTCTCTACGAGCTACAGGGAGATCTGTATCTCAGCAGTGATGTCAGCGCGTCTATAAGAGATGTCCATGTTGAGAACGAGGGTCAAGATCGGTAAGGCACCAAAGTCTGTTACTTTATCAAAATCTCACTATGGTTAAGAGTTCGCGTTTCCGGCATCAAGGGCATGCCTCCTCCTCCGACTACTAAGGTTGCAGTCTTTTACCAAGGAGGATATGAGGCCGAGATGCTTTTGAACGCGACGGGTTATGCCACCTCTGAAAAATAGGATCTGCTCGAAAAACAGGTGCGCTACTTCCTGCCAAACTCCGTACTCGGTCGTGTTGAGACTTTGGAGTTTCAAAGGTAAACAATCTCAATACCCAGGACAGTGGATAAGCCGGAAGATAACAATTAACAGAGTTGGGGTCCCTGCACCTAACCCTGCCTGTCAACTTGGGAGCACGTCGTATATGCGGGTTTATATTGCCGCCCAATCACAAGAAACAGTAGCAGCTGTGACAAGTGTCTTCAAGGATATATCACTCAAGCATTTCTCTGGTATGTTACCCACAGTCCGTGCCATATGGTTTGGAATTGATTGAACAAACAGGCTTCCACTCTTCCCTCGATAACCGGACTGCCTTTCCAAGGCCTTTCCTCGCATACTACCCTGCGCTGGTGAAGCAGTCCATGATCAAGGAAACTATCAATTTCGTGGATAATGCCGCTACAGTCAGATCGTATGTTACTGGCCATCCCCAGGAATTTCAACCTCTTGGTGCCCGTCACAGCTACGATCCTCAAATCGAAGGGGTATTCCAGGGACCAACCAAGCAAATCCGATTTGGTGATGTTACTCTTGCTAGATCAGGTGATAAAGGGTCGAATTTGAACTTCGGTATTTTTGTTCCGAACCCAGCTCATTGGGAATGGCTTCAGTTATACATGCCTACAAGCCGCATGCGCTTGCTTCTTGGAACTGACTGGCGTGACACTTTCTTCATTGAGCGTGTGGATTTCCCACACATCCATGCCGTTCATTTTGTTATTTACGGTATCCTGGGTCGTGGCGTAAGTAGCTCAAGTCGGCTGGACGGCTTTGGCAAGGGATTTGCGGACTATATCCGGGACAAAAAGGTTGATTTCCCATGCAGCCTTCTTTAGTTGACTTTCGCTCTCATTCTGCAATAGTTGTTGAGCGTCGGCCGGAGATTGGTCGTTTGGCGGAGCGACTAGTACCTGTTAAAAGTATAATCTTCTATCAAGCAGATCTCATAAATAACTCCTACACGATCTTGGAAGGATGCTTGAAACATTTGGCCACGTGTTACCTACCAAGATAAGTCATTGTACTTAATTCTTCCGGTACTATACCTACCAAGCAAAAACTATTACCCTTCCTGTTCTAGTAGGTGAGCCGTGCCGCGCTGAATTCGCGCGACCTGGATGAGCAGGGTGAGCTTGTAGGGCAAGTAGATTTCCACTGAATGCCAGATATAGTGTTTTGATTGGTTATATTAATAAATGACTATCACTGGCTGTAATAGTAAGCTGATTTTCTCCTTGCTGGTTTAATATGAGCAACCGCATTACTACTTCCAGCACAGCTATAGCTTAACCGCAGCTGTAGAGAACTCTAATCCTTGTTCTTTTCAAATTATATCCTGTTCCATATCACCTGTACTTCTATTATCATTTCTCTTGTTATTAATAAAAAGTTTGTGTTATCTCTTCATGATTAAGTCCATTGCTTAATGTGGCTGAGTTCATCCCTTCCTGCGCGATTACTTTCCCGCAGTTGCGTGCAATTCTTCATCTGCCTCTTCTGGTTGCGCTTCCTGAGTTACCAAGTGAGACTCATCAGTCCCCGGTACAAGCTGATCCTCTAGCCGAGGCTCATCGATATCTGGTGGAGGGGCGACTGCGAGCAGCTGATGTGCTTCTGGATTGATTATTTGATATGCACTTGCAACAAGACAACGCTCGTTCTATTGTTCACGCCAGAAATTCTTCCACTGCACCCCGGAATTATAGCAGAACTTAGCACCACAGTGACAACTATTACTGTATTATATTAGAATTAGGGCCGTGAGAGGTATAGAAAGGGTAATTGAAGAGGTGGCTGGGGGAGAGTCTCGAACATTATATAATTGCAACCATGATCCAATTCCACCATTCGCTAGCAAGAATAGCAACATTGCCAGATATTTTCTTCTGTAGTTGCTAACAGCTGTTGCATGAAAGTATCATTTGGATAGTCATCCATATATGCATCCTCTTTGCAGTTTATACAAGTTCTATGCCTGCAATCAGGGCATGTGACTACTTCTCCATTGGTATAAGCTGTGTTAACAAATAGACAACACTTGGAAGAGTAGCAATGTATTCTATTTAGAGTTTCAAACTCAATCCTCTTTTTCCTGCCCAAGCAGACGATTTGGCTTGCTCGGTTTCAGTATTGGCCGTGTGCACGACCCCTAGATCGCGATACCCGTCTACATCAGACATGTATAAGATCTGAAGTTTAGTCAGAGTCTCATCATCTAAAGCCACTGGTTCTGATCCAAATTCATTTGAAGACATGATGCATCCATCCTGCGCCTTACTTGTACCGCAGCTGCGAAACTCATGGCCATTTGTCTATCTACAAGCAACTGAGAAATGCTCTCCCACTTTTCGTTTTGTAATTAAAAGGTCAACTCCTCGTCTGTAAAGTCGCCCTTTGGAAGATTCAAAATAAAGGTCCGCGTCTTGGAGTTGTAGCTCAACAATCAGATCAGCTGCTGGTTGGTCAATCCCTGGTCCTAATACGCAGGCCATTGTAGTTGACTGAATAAGATATGAGGCAGAGTATGTCTGGTGTTGTCAAAGAAGGGGTCCATAACTTCACCGCAAGTTGACCCCTTGGTGCAGATATGGTACACATGAATTCCTGTATCTTGTGCACCTTGGCACCTGATAAGAAGCAATTTTGGTCTTACCCAGCTCCTAATCAGACTGGCTCTGTAGCAGCGCGCGACCCCAGTCAACCTACCCATGCAAGGGGCATACGCAAAAAAGGCTGGCAATCATAGCTAGAAAGGCTATTGCCACGCGTGCTTCTCCTTGGCTGATATCTTGTCCCTATTTGCTCTAGTGTATCTTGGCATTCTCTTGTTGCATATCTCTCACAGCTCTCTCATGCTTAATTGGAAGCCTGTCTATGCAGGCTCAGATTTCTTATTGCGACGTCCTTATAAATACTTGCATTTTTGCCTGTAAAAAAGGGCTGTGACTGCCATATAAACCTGCTACTCCCACGCATACTTCTGCCTGTCATCCATTCTTCTTACCGCGACACCCTTGTGAACACTGGCCTTTCTTGCAACCTCACTGTTTCAACCTCATCAACGCAGCCGACCCCTCCAACTATCTATAACGCTTCTCCATATCTTGAACATATTCTGATTCCTTGCTTACCACAGCACCTACAATGGAACGCCTAAAAAATGCGGCAAGCTCATTTATCAACTTTGGGCAGACTGTTGCTCGAGAACATCCAACCGCCCTAGCCGTTGGCAGTACGGGACTTGCCCTCACTACAGCACCGATCACCGGCCCTGTAGTATTAGGTGCTATTGGCTTCAGCGCTGTAGGGCCTGTTGCAGCCTCTTTTGCTGCAGCTTGGCAGTCTTCAATCGGGTTAGTTCAAGCTGGGAGCCTGTTCGCAACCCTACAGGGAGCTGCAATGGGAGGCGCTGCTGCAGGGACATTTACAACGGCTTCGAGTATTGGGGTTGGGATGGTAGGATCCGCGGCAGTTGGGACATGGGTGAAACATGATAGCGGACATCCTGATAAAGCCGGGTGCTACGGTAATAAATTAATGTCTGCTTGTATGCTGCTCAGGGCTAACATGGATAAAGGTGAATGCCAGCCAGCTGAAGATGACCAATACATGGCAAACCCACAAATGCATGACATGGATGATTCTCTAGACATAGAGCTCGCGAAATTCCTCAAGATTGACATATCCTGAGTGAAGTGACTATATGTTATTCTCTCACTCTGAAACAAAATTGGCAAAAATAGAAAGACTAGTAATAAATAGATAGATAGGAAGACTTTTACTATTAGGGATTAAATCTATTTAATCACGGCTTTCTCCTGACTAGGAGTTAGACGCATTCGAGATTCCTGGGCATGTATACAGTAGAAGTATAATGATGATACAGTCTTTCTCGAAATTGGCTTCACCAACAAACATGTAACACCTGAAAATAGAGGATCCTTCTTACCACTAGACCAAAAGGTCTCAAGAGACACTATCTGGTGCTTGATAGTGTACTATGGGTATCAACTCTCATCTCTACTGGTGACAACGTCTGATTATTTTCCCGCCTCCCCACCCCAATTATTTATTGAGCTGCTTTTAGTAACATCAGCAGACTAGAGCCGCAACATATTAAACTCCAGGTTTCGTGTCAGTGTCATGACGTCAAATACAGGAATCCCCAGTTGCCGCCATTTAATTATATACGGAGTTCATGGTCTATATTATAAAGTTCTTGTTAGACAAATCCGTGCTTAGAGATGGATCTTGAAGATATTTCTCAGTGGCTTTCTAACCAACAAGCAACTCAAGCCCCACTTATTAGGGCCTTTAGTCAGTACCTGACTGTTTCAGAGGCGGCGCAAATTTTTGATCAATTTCAATCCAACTGGATTCGCAACGGCCAAGTTCTCTGGAGTGGCATACCGTTCGAGAGGGCCCAAGAATGGGCTGCCAAGCATCACTTGCAGACATTAACCATAGCCATGGGCCCTTTGATGGATAAAAAACACCCACACTGCCTGAAATCAACCAAAAACCCGCATGAATTGAGTTGGTATATCCATGGTGCTTCGGCAATGTTTGCTTGGCAGATCGCTAGGTTTGAAAAAGTTATACTACTTTCATTTCCACCACCTCAACAGTTGCACCCATCGGGTCTCTCGAACTACCAATCGATAGAGGAGCCCATTATTAAAGGTCGACTTGGCCATTGCGCCGTGCAACAGGTTATTATGGTCCATCCAACCATAACAGAAAGTAAAGAGTTCTTATACGAGATATGGCCTGCGGACAAAAGTTCTACGTGGATCAAGCTATTCGGATTGCAAAATACAAGCAGAAAATGGAGGCCTATAGGGCAATGTAAGGATAAGCTACGATTGAAGGAGCTTATAGCTCACTCAGGACAACATGTCCTTTCTGTTGAGCATACTCACGGGGTTGAGAACAATAAGGTTTGGCATGAAGATATTATTTTATCAAATCAATGCTGACCATATTATATAGGCCCCACCGACCAATTTCTTTTCAATCATCTTACGGACGATTTTTCTCCTCGTGTTGGCCAGATTCACGCCTTTCATTTAATGGGTATCCTATGTGCACTAGTTGACAGAAGCTTGCGAGGAATTAAAGTTAGCCAATGTTGTCAATTAGAGCAAAAGCCAAAAGGCACAGAAAGACCAATTCGCGCAATTGAGGCAAAGAGGAAGGATCAGCTGGAATTCATTTCAGGCAAAATAATCAAAACCAAGCAGAGAGCCCAGGATAAGGCGCAAGAGGAAGCCCAAAAGAAACACAAATTGGAAAAGAAAACCCAGGCCAAGGCGCAAGAGGAAGCCAAAAAGAAACACAAAGCAGAAAAGAAAGCGCAAGCCAAAGTGCAAGAGAAAGCCCAAAAGAAACACAAAGCAGAAAAGAAAGCCCAGGCAAAAGTACAAGAGAAAGCACAAAAGAAACGCAAAGCAGAAAAGAAAGCCCAGGCAAAATTTCAAGAGAAAGCACAAAAGAAACACAAAGCAACTAACAACATCCAATTATAGAGAAGAAAAAAAAAAAAAAAACATTACCCAACCCTCCCCCTGGCAGCACTATACAACCCCTCAATATCCTCCCTCCACTGCCTCTCATCGACCCTCTTCAACCGCCGATCATAAGTCATAAGCCCGTTAACCTCGCCCTCAACATCCGTCGTCTGCGTCCACACCGCAGCACTACACGCAAACCGCTGGATCTGGTCGCGCAGTTCTTGGAGTAGCACGCGGCTGCGGTAGTTCCAGACCTCGATGCTGGAGCCGATTTCGTATGTTTCCGGGATTGTGTTGATTGCGGCTTGCACGTTCCAGAGGCTGTATTTGCGGGGAGGGGGTTGTTAGCATTGGTTTTTTTTATTTTTTTTATTTTTTTTTAATTATATAGGGTAAGGGATTGGGATGATTGGGGAAGGAGGAGGGGGAGGAGGGGGAGGAGGGGGAGACGCACTTTTCAATAGTCACGTTATGACCGATTCCGCCGAATTCACCCTGGATGCCAATTCGCTCGGGGTCGTAGGGGCTTGAGGGGGTGGAGTAGAAAGGGGTTCCGCATTGGGGGTTTGCGTAGTGATGGTTGTCCTGTTTTTGTTAGGGATGTGTCTGAGAGATGGGGGAGAATGGAGAGAGACATACACTATAATCGCCAGCACCGTGATCATACCATCCAGTGACGGAATTCACAAGACGAGTTGGATCCAATTCTCTGACTCGCTCGGTGAGATCGAATTCTGGGTATGTGGTTAGGATTTGGCCCCAGCCTTCGTTGTAGATTACCTGGGTAGTGAGTGTTAGATACGTTTTACAAGTTGGAGTATGGATTG
Organism: Aspergillus cavernicola; assembly: GCA_027569065.1. Classification (NCBI taxonomy): domain Eukaryota; kingdom Fungi; phylum Ascomycota; class Eurotiomycetes; order Eurotiales; family Aspergillaceae; genus Aspergillus; species Aspergillus cavernicola. Next base: position 27,614 of record JAPDEK010000069.1, on the reverse strand, counting down.
AGGGTGACAAGGGAAAATGTACCCATGACATGATGCTAGGATAGTTCTTGAGCTGGTTGACCAGGAGCTCTAGCTGGCGAACGAATTCCAGCTGTTGCGCTGCGTTTGGTTGGACTGCTAGGGATGGCATATCCTGAATCACGAGGAGACCGAGTTCATCGCAGGCACGGTAGAAAAGCGCGGGCTCAACTTTAATCTACTACTGTTAGTACCTTGAGAAACAGTTGGGCTGAGTTAGAAAGCGTACGTGTTTTCGAACCATGTTGAATCCTAGATCCTTGAGGAGCTGCAGATCGTATGTCATTGCCTCACGGTTCGGGGGGGTATATAGACCATCAGGCCAGTAGCCTTGGTCGAGAGTTCCGAAGATGAATCTGAACTCGCCGTTGACTAGCGGGCGGACAACGCCGTCGACGGTGCCCTTGGAGATAGTACGGAAACCGGTGTAGCTGCGGACTTGGTCGTCTCCGAGAGTTACAGTGACGTTGTAGAGGCTTGGTGAATCTGGTGACCAGCGCTGGATGTCTGGGACGGTGAACTTGAATTCCGAGTTTGCTGTCCCGGTTTCAGAGGCGATTGTCTCGTCCCCTTCTTCGACGGTGACTTCGACAGAGGTGGCATTTCCTGAGGCGCTATGGACTGTTACGGTGACTGTTCCTGTTAGTGAGGACAAGTTGAGGCGGAAGAAGGTCTTACCCTCGCCGTCCATGTCAGCGGTCAGGTTTAGCCTTGAAATATGGTCTGCTGGAGCGGCCTCGAGCCAGACACTTTGCCAGATACCGCTGCAGGGTCTGTAGAAGATATGTCTTTGGTTGAGTGTTTGCTTTCCAATGGGAATAACGGCTCCTTCTCCGTCGGTAGGGTCGTGGACAAAGACAAGCCTGGTTTGTTAGCTTGACGGAATTAGACTGGAGGGTTGGCTTACAGTTCATTGTCAGCACCGAAGTTGATATACTCCGTGGCATCAACGCTGAACTCGAAGTACCCTCCGCGGTGGAAGCCCACATTCTGTCCGTTGATGAAGACAGTGGCCTCGTAATCCACCGCCCCGAAGTTTAGCAGGATACTCTGGCCATCCCAGTCATCATCAACGGTAAAGTTGGTGGATAGCCAGGAGTACAATGTGTTTTGTCCTTGCAGGCCTACCCTTGTCAATACATTTCCCGACTCGGGCATCATGAAGACATACCAGAAAGACCACTCTCCAGACACGAGGGAATCATCACCTCGGTATCAAGCTCCTGTCCAAACGGCGGTGCCCCAATAGCCCCCGAACTCTCTGCATTTCGATACTCCCAGATCCCATTCAGGCTCTGCCACTGCGACCGCTGCAGCTGAGGCCGGGGATACTCCGGCCAGGGATTCGTCCCGAGACCCTCCGTCCAGTCCGTTGTCAACGGCGGAGTTTGCGGAGCATAAGGTGTAGCAGCAGTGGCCAGACCAGCGATAGCCAGCAAGGGGAAGACAGCACCTCCCATGGTAAACATTTCGTGACTATATTCTTGGGGATTTATCCAAACGGTCAATGCCCGACGGATCTCACCTCTTTATACCCCCTCCATGTCTTTCATTTCGAGCTGAAATTCGGAGCGCATAACTAGCCAAGAGTGGACTGCTGCTTGTCGAAATCATAGTCCATGGAATCTACAGAGTACACCTTCCTGTCCAAGCGTCTCCCCCGCACTGCTGTAGTATTGCATTCCATCCTAGCGTCTTGACAACCACGCTGATTGACCGGTTAAAATTTCTTGGCTTTGCTAGTTTGTGGATCCTGGTCTTTTCGTCTGAGGTTCCGAAGAATCCCCGTCGATCTTTACGGGGGGAGTACGCGTGACCAAGTACAATAATATTACCCCAGAACCAACCCCGCATATGCATGGAAAGACCCCGAAGTGATTTAAAAAAAGAGAAACAGTAACCAACGTCCCTGAATCCTGAACCGCGGTTTCATTCATGTCCCTGACTTCAACCCCCAGTGGCGTTGTGGCTGCCCCTGGGCACGCACCAAGACGATCCAAGGCTGGAGCCTGGTCGGAGATGCACCGTGGATGCAGCTAAGACGGTGATCCCTGGCTTTAAGGGTGGATAGGGCAGAGGCGGTGGTGGGTGCATGACTAGCATCACGGGTGAATCATGCGGTGTGGTTGCCAATTCTCGGCGAATATCGCGCTTTTCATCTCCACGTTGTACTCGGGGTAGGGGACGGTCTGTGCAGGCCGGAGTATACTCCGGAGTATCTCATGCTCAGGTGAGTCCTCGGACGAAGAAGTTAGGTACAAATTGAATGCCCTCCATATATTGGGGTAAATCTTTTACATTTGGACCCGGATGGAACTGGAACTGGATTCGCCAATTTCTCAGTCAATGAGAAGCATTTACCGGGTTTCACAACGGATTGGTTATCCAGTTATATTCATCGAGGACCTGAGTTTTTCACACCTTACAAATGGTCCACCAATTATTTTACAGCTGGTAGAAATCCATCACTGTCTCAAAACTCAGTTTGTTCTATTATTGGGCAGCAATGCGTTAAAAAAAACCCTTGGTTAGGGGTACCTCTATACCCCTCTTTGAAGTATTTCTACTCTACAGAATTCCTCCAATGTCACTCAAATCTACAACCCTCGTGCCTTTGCCTCAGCCCGGACAATGACGGGGACCTCATCCTCTAGACTCCCTTCTACCGGACTCCAGCCTAGCAACTCCCTTGCCCGGACAGCCTTCCCCTTGACGGCATAATTACCCACCGGTAGACCAGCCGGCGCCATAACATCCCTACTCTTAATATCAACAACCGTCACCTCCTCCTCCTTAACCAAACCCAGGGCATACGCCTCCTTGGTAATCCGCCTTGAAATCTCACCCCAGAAATACGTCCCGCTTTCAACAAGGTAATACCCCTCCGCATTCCAGGTTGCCTTCCCGCCGCCCCCAGGAGTGGAAATCGCGTCTTCGATAAGGGAAATATATAACCGGGCGAGATCGTAGATGTGCACGGAGTTCCAGAAGGTCTTTCCGTCTGCGAGTTGCAGGCCCTTTCCGGTCTGTAGAATCAAACGAGCCAGGCCAGGGATTTGGTCGGAGCGTTGTGAGATGGGACCTCGGCCTGGGCCGTAGATGGTCGAGGGGCAGATGATTGCTGTTTTTAGGGTCTCGGAACCGGAGGCGAGGACGAATTTGTCGATTTCCCGGTGGGATGCATCGTCTACAAGCATTATAAATTAACTGGGTTCTTGAGTGGCCAGTAGTAGGTGTACGGAGGAAGGAAGGAAGGAACGGATACCAGGTAAAGACGTAAGTTCCGCAAGCCCATCCCAGTCATTAATTACACGGACACCGGTTGATGGAGTATGTAAAGGCGCTCGGGGGTCCAGGAGGACATCGGTTCCACTTGTATGGATGTATATCCCGCCTCCTCTCTTTTCCAAACCCTTGACGATGGCCGTTGCAGAAGGGAGATGGTCAGCACTGAGTGCGAAATGCACGACGAGTTCGTTCTTTGCGACTTCTGCCTCGATCGCGGCGGTGTTATCGTACGTTGCGAAGAAGAGGTTTAGATGCGGATATTTCGCTCGGAATGGTGCTTCGTATGAGTGGTTGCGCAGGAGAACGGTGATGCTACTCTCCCAGTCTGGATGGGCTGAGAGGATGGCGTGCAGGATGTCGCCACCGACGTAGCCGCTCTGCAGTTGTTAGTGGTACGGTATAGGTTATAGGGGGTTGTGTGGGGCGCACAGCTCCGGTAAGGAAGATCTTCGGTGGTGACATTGTTTTTAGGGTTATTTCGGTTATCTTCAACTTGTCTGTTGTTTGTATCATAGCTGCGGTTATTGACTTGTTATACATCAGGCCAAACAAAGGTGATTACCAATCGGGCATTATTAATGTCTCCGAAGGCTCGGCGGCCGGGGATATGTGAATACCATGTAGTTGGTGACTACTGTAGAACTCTGTAGTAATAGATATAAATCTAGTATGGGCCAGGCAACATTCGAACCAGGCAGCACTGGCTGATGGCGCTTCCCGACTAGATTATAGTCTGGACCATTCTTTGGTGACCTATCTCGCTTTCATACCCCCCCTTTGGCTGTTCCCATGCCTAACAGACCATAGCTATACCAATGCCTCCCCTCAATCCTCGGCCATAGAAGAGCCGCACCCACCACAAAAGTCCACGTTGAGAGCCAGGATCTGATACTTGGTGGGGCCGGGTACACCAGCCTTGCGATATTAATGATCCAAGATAGTTGACCACCTCATGGAACCCAAAACGATAGCCCCGTTTCTATCATTTTGCTCCAACGGTATCCGCAAGAAAATATCCCTTGATCTGCTCAGAGCGGAAGAGGTACCCCTCCTGAATACATCTCCAGACACCCGCGAGGATGAGAGAGAGGCCTTTCTATGAGCGTGTCGCGACTCACGTTGGTCCCTACGCTGATGGACAGCGAATGTGCGTAGTCGGATAGAACATTCAACTCGCGAAGAATCGCGCCTGGGCCAGGATAATCCCTCTCTTTAAGCAATGATGGAAAGAGAAACGACTGGATCATCCTAATGACTTCGATCTCGCAACACAGTATCTCTTATTTGCTATGGTCCAAGAATTCGAGTGCCTGAACCAGCCACGCGTTGCGAAGAATATGCGCGACATGTTTATTCTGATCTCCGCGCACATTGCGACGCCCTTGAGACCATAGTCAACACTGATCGCAGGGAGCCCGAGAACCCTGTAACCGTAAGCCTACCCCACCACGACCAAGAGCGCCGCCTGAAGTTCAACGAACCTCATGGGGACCTAGAGCACGACCATCCATGAACGAAACCCAACTCAGCCCCGAAGCAAACCTATCCGCCCTTCCTACCGCGTTCGGAACCCCAACACAAGCGAAGATCCGACGTCTTCTGTTAGTCTCGTTCGCCGGTTGTAGCTCTTGTAAGGAGATCTTTCCAGGCTTGGTATCAATCCACAGCGTTGACAGAGCCGCGCGCGCTACCTCCTCAGACTTCATAGGTTGGGTTATTTTATTTCTGAACTAAATGTGGACCCTTCCTCGAGTATGTCCTCGACCAGGGTATTTAGAACCTGTAAAAGGTAATATTCTCTCTGCAAAATGGGCTCGCCCGTTGACTGTGGGACGCAGAGCCCAGTGTTTATGGCTGTTGGCAGCCCAACCATTATTATTATTTCATAATTGGCTGACTCTTCCACTTCGTAGGATTGTCCGTATTTGGCCTCATTGATAAACAACGTGAAACTGTTTCGGATAGGGTCTGTATGGTACAGATGATTGGCACGTATACTCTCCAGAATGAATGCGTACTCACCTAGTGCGCCATGAACCCCATTCTGATATTGATCTGAGAGAGAATTGGTCGCGCGATGATTTAAATGAGCGAGGAGGTAGTCCGAGTTTGGCTGCGTGAGGTCCTGTAGGTTCCATTTCGGTATAATCCTATACATGTTACGTTGCCCATGGTTCGATCTGTCGGGTCTGCCAATACGCAATCTTTGGCAGCATGAGTTGTCACGGCTTTTCCTTGTTGGCTCTGGTCAAAGGAGTGCCATATATGTTCAATTTTCAATCCATGAAATTGATATTTCTGCGCGAGGTCATGGTATAGCACTTATACCACGGCGGGTGTCACGCTGATATCGCCCATGATGATGTAGAAAACACTGAGTAAATAGGGGAGAATAATATGTTGGAAAGAATGATTTTCCGCCCCAAAAGAAGTCGAACTATGAATCGGTCACCAAGACCTGTTGAGGAATCCACAATAGATGAAAAGAAAATGGGAGGCTGCTCAAACTTCTACGACAGCGCGTGTTAATGAAGACCAAGGGTCTCTATAAAACGTTCATTGGATGATTTCGATAATCTACCAGCGTTATACAGAACAGGTTTCACCAGACGAAAGGCGATCGGCTATCCCCTGTCGTACCAGCCACCGTGCCCTCATTCGGTCGAGAGCGGTCTTGAAGTCGTCCAGAATAATGGTATCACAGAGACACTTGAATATGAAACATAGCTATAGGGATGTATATTTAGCGCATTTCTCAATCATCCTCAGTTCACTGGTGCTTACCTTCCAGAAAGGATTGATTCCAACTTCTACGGTACCCTGAAACACGCCCGTCGTGCTCAGAATATCAAGCACGACGAAGATAATTGATAAACACATTGATCCCAAAATAAGGCCGAAGCGAGGAAATTCGCAGACAAGCTCAGTAATCTTGAAATTATAGTGTGTCTTGATGACCCAGAAGATATTACAGGTTGTGTATATCCACCAGGGGTCTCTAGATACGCCCATGGTCAGTTTGCAGGGTTCCATGTAAAAGATGGTGTGGAAGACATTGAAACAACAGGCGAAAAGCTTTTCGAAAAAGAAATGGGTTTTACCTAAAGAGCGCTTCCCATGGGCGGATCTTCCTGTAGATCGCGGGATTTATGTTATTGAAATAGACGAAGTTGGCGTAGATTTCCAGAACCCAATACGGCTGAACTAGAATGATTGTCCCGATATAGAGCCGGGATACAAGACGGGTCATGAATGGCTTGTTCTTTATCCACGCGACGACATTATGCAATGACCAGGAGATAATCAGTCCGATTGCCGTTGCAGAGAGATACCACCCATACGCGGGTTCTGGAACAAAGATGAAGGTTCCATGAGGGAGGGCCAGAATCAACTATGCAAAGGAAATCAGCTTGTCTGGACTCTGGAGGGGTTCTCCGAGTAAGGGGTGATTCCATACTTCCAGGAGAATCAGCTTATGCAGTATGACTCCGGACCGCATGTTGGCACATGTGATTGCGATCATGACAACCAGCGCCCCTACCATCAGACCTTGCGCCCATGCTTCGAGAATGAGAGCTTCTATATTCTCGGTGGGCCGCTGAATCTGGCTGGCCATGAGTGTGTTTCCGCCGCGATCCCGAACAACCAGTCATGCGCTCATTTCATCTGCTGCTTCTGAGCTGCTCGATAACCTGCATCTTCATGGGGTATTTGTGAGGATTGAATCCACATGGTTTGAAGACACTTCAGGCCTGCCAGATGTGGACGGCTTGCTGGAGGACATGAGCGGGGTAGAAGACCATACCTGACGCAACGGTTTGGCAAGCATGAGATGATTGGCTTTTTGCCTTTTCTCCCCCACAAGGGTGTTGCGTGAAAGGCCAATCAGGCATTGGTGGCGGGAAGTGCCTAATTTCCAAATCATGGGATATGAAGCTCCCTTTCCTTCGACTGCGGTGGAATGACCCATATCGCTGCAAGCAACTTCCGACCTGTTATCTGCCTCTCAGAAGTTAAAATACAGTGGTTTTAAGATGCAACTGTAGCTTTGTTGAATGTTCTCTGAGTCACCACAAGGACTGATTGTCAATCTTCGTTTCCTCTTCCTCCGTACAGATTCGCTGACACGTTCGTGAGGTTGCCCCGTGCTTTTCTGACGTCATATGTTTCTTCAACTCACTCAATCCACGTGATCGAGCTGTGTCTGGGAAGCAACAGATGCTTGTAGTCGGTGAATAAACCAAGTACGTCTGATATTTATTAATAGTTAACTAACTGGGCCAATGGGTTTCAATTTTTCTTCCATCATCCCAGCTGCCAGGTCCTTCCCCACTATTGACGGATGGAACTGCTAGGACAGAGGCTTATAGAATGGGCAAGCTGGCGTGTAGAAGGGAGAGCGAGTAGAGCTTGCCAGTAGTCGAACTGTAAAGAGATAGAGAGGGGTTGTAAACCACATGAAGAAGCTGGGGTAAAGGGATATCATATGGGGTGGAACTAGATCCTATCGGAGCGCCGGCGAATTCTGAGCCGACGCATAGATGGTGAGAGTACTATTTAGAATCGTGTTTCGATATCATTACTGGGACAATCTTTAAATATAACTCGCCGCCAAAGACAAAATATCCTCCAACGTCTCTTTCTCCTGGTGCTCTCCATACCCTATGCCCATGCCCATCCCCTCCATCTCATTCTCATCCCTCCCATCCCCCTCACCCCCAGGCGGCCAAAACCCACTCTCCCTTCCCGTAGCCGACGGCGAAACAGACGAAGTTGTCTGCTCACAAACACCGCGAATAATGCCCACCAAATCCAACTCTGTCTCCTTCCTTGGTTCACGCGCAAGGAGCGCTTCGAGGAGATGCACGCCCCGCTTGGCGATCATGTTCGAGGGCCCGTCTGCAAGCATCTCGAGCCCGTCGGCGATTAGCTGGCGGTGGTGGGTGGCTTCTTTGTCGCTGGGTGGGCGGTGGAAGAGGTCGAGGGTTAGGATTATCTAGATTTATTATTATTAGTGATTGCTTGAGGGGAGAATAGGAATCGAGGGGGGTAGAGAAAAGGGGGAGGTACGCTAGCAGTAACACCAAAAGCCTGCTGAATCCAAAGAATGGGGCCACCATCCAACCTGGCCTCTTTCTGCTCCTTGATAATTGTCCTCGCAGCAGCAACGCAGGTCCTTCTGGTTCGGATAAATGCCGGATTGGAGAAACTGATTGCGAGGAATTTGCGATGGATCATGATGACTTTATGCGAAAGACTTATTGCTAGACAGCGTCGTGCCCAGGGGACATAGCATGGCCAGGTGGGTTGGAGAGGGGTATTCTGAAGGAATCTGGGGAGGCCTTGAGTGGCGAGAATACGGAGACGGCGATCGTGCGATAGGACCTGTTCGTAGCGGGTGTAGAGGGTATGCGTTGATTGGAGGCTATCGTGGAGAGAGGATAGGAGGGCGGCGACTTTGAAGAAGAAGTGGGAGTATGCAGGCTGGGATGGGGGGTCGTGTTTTGTCTCGTCTGCGTCGAGGTCGGAGCGTGATGGAGGGGAGATGAGATATGTTTCAAAAAAGGGGATGGAGAACCAATCTTGGATGCAGAGTTGGCGCCAGGCGCCGCTGGGGGCGTGGGATTGTTGCAGGCCGAGACATTGACCGATGCGAGCGGCGGAGGCGAGGAGGACAGAGAGGCTGTTGGAGAAGCCGAGGAGGTGGGCAGACATCGTGAGGGATGCGATTGCTTGGAGGGCGTAGTGGGAGTGGCATGCCGTGTAGTCGGCGTGGTGGAGACATGTTGAGACGGCTTTGAACCAGCGTTGAGCGAGGGAGTTTTGTTCCCAGGCTGGGAAGCCCCAGCTCTGGGCGAGTTGACGGGGGGCGCAGGCGAGGGCACCGCAGAGGACGGCGAAGAGGAGGGCGAGCCATTGGAAGTCGACAGATGGGTGACTGGGTTGGCCTTGAGCGAGGCGGTAGAAGATGTCGATTTCGTCCTGGAGACGGTCTGCTTCGAAGGAGTTGTGGTACCATAGCACGCGGTCGCAGTGGAAGGCGACCAGGCGCTCGAGGAGTGCTCGACGGGGTAGAAGAAGCTGGAGATACGCCTCGGCCGAGGCTCTATCAGGGCCTATCCCAGCAATTCGGCCGTCGATGTTCTCATGGTCGGCCGTTACGTCGCCTGGGGATTGTAAATCGTCGTAGTAATCTGGGTTCTTGCGGCGGCCCCAGGCCAGGAATTCGAGAATAGTAGCGGCGTCGCCTATCTCCGAGTCTGGATCTGGGTCTGGAGCATCGTCTGGGGGGATGGACAGTCGCTGCTGGGTCAAATCTTGCACTGTAGCCTCGAGCTGCTGGACTCGCGCCTGCAGTCGGTCCACAAGAGAGTCGGAGTCATTTTTGTCCTCTTTGCTGCGCGTGCAGACCGTCCCTCTTTGCTTATCAGCAATATTCTCAGTTCTAACACGAGATAAGGCTGGCGTACCTTTTGCTGCAGTTGCGACATGGCACCACCTTGTCGCAGCGGATCTTACGCCGTGTGCACTCGACACAAGCTAGACGTTTACGTGCTGCACTCATCGGCCGAGATTGGTTGATTCTGAGGTTGTACGAGAGAAAGATGTGGTAGAGACGGGGAATTCGGCCGTTATCAACCCCTCCACTGCACAGGCCCGCTCGTGACCAGTTATCAGTTCGGCCGAGCCCGTCTATACGATAACCTCGTCGTATAAAATACCCCAATAGAATTCTCATCATCAGACCAGACTCCAGACAATAGACAAGATGACTCGATACGTTGACCGTCCCATTCCGAAGATCTCCCTGCGTGACTTTGACCAACGCATCGACGAGATCACCAACGAACTCATCTACGCCGCTGAAAACGTCGGTTTCTTCACCATCACCGATCATGGCATTTCCATCCAAGACATAGAGAATATGTTCGCCACAGCTGAAGCCTTCTTCAGCCTCCCTGACCCCGTCAAAGCGACCGTGCCCTGGAACCCGAACAACGTCGGCTGGGAGAAGAACTCGCAAGTCCGCCCGTCAACCGGCCAAGCTGACAAAAAAGAGTCGTATCAGCTACAATTCGGCGAGAACATGGACAAATTATGGCTAGACGACGCACACCTCGATGGCTTCCGCGATACCTGTCTGAAATTCATGCATCATGTCCAAGGCGTCTCAGAACTCCTCATGCGTTGTTTCGCACGAGGTCTAGGCTTCCCCGACGACTTCTTTGTCCAATGCCACGATATCTCCAGACCAAACGCACAAACAACAACAAGGCTCTTACACTACTTTTCCCTTCCTCAAGAACCCGACGGCAAGATATACCACCGCGCAGGGGCTCACGCGGACTGGGACTTCCTCACCCTCCTATTCCAAAAGGAAGGACAGAGCGGATTAGAGATCTGTCCCGGTCGAGAAGTCGTGACGGAATTCGGAATTGGAGACGACTGGACGAAGGTTGAAGCACGCACTGGGGAGATTGTGTGCAATATCGGCGACCTACTCATGTCGTGGTCGGACGATCGGTTCAAGTCCACCTTTCATCGGGTCAAGGCGCCATCGGAGATTGGGGATTTCTATGGTGATCGGTATAGTATTGCGTTCTTTAATCAGCCTTGTAAGGATGCGCGGATTCAGGGACCGAAGAAGAAGTATCCGCTTGTTACTGGGGAGGAGTTCAATTCCAATGCGATGAAGAGGAATTTTGCGGCGTTGCAGGAGAAGTTGAAGGCGTTGGATCAGTGAGATTTGAAATATGATATCTTCGGCATTATGGAGTACACCTCGTATTGAATAAAATGAGCTGAGGCGATGATCTAATATATCTATCAATTGTAGTAGTTACTATAGTCACAGGTAGTAGTACTGTCTTGCGTTACTGGATAAGTCATTCCTACCATTCCCCTGCATAAAGGTCACGATAACGGTCAACCTACCCCTGGTCTCCCACCGTCGGAAGTCGGCGGAAAGAGCTTTGCTCGGTTAATTGAAGAATGCATCGATTCCCAAGCATCTCCTGTACCCCAGGACCCAAACAAGTTGAAACAACCCAAGGTAATCTAAATCTACTCTGTACTAGCCTCCTGTGGGGTATGAAGATCTTTTGCGGGGAACCTGGATTCTGCTTCTTCATATTCGTTTCAACGATCTTTTCTGGATTGGCCCAGTTCTAGGGTAGGTCCTCAGTACGAGTACGAACTCCTGTCCCCTTCTCGAATTCGCAATCGACTACTGCTATATGAGACTAGGTAATGGACTCGCGTGCGTACGCTATGGAGACGTCATCGGGCTGGTGGTGAGGAGGGACCTCGGGACTGTCATATGCAAATTCAATAATACTATGCTCAGAGCCCTATTGTTATACGAAACCTAAATTAACCGACTTGGTTTGCTGCTGCCTTCGTAGAAGGACTGTGGGCTATATAAACCCCAGGGAACACAGAGCCTGTCAAAACATGCGCCAAAGACATCGCTACAATGCGCAGACTTCTATCTTTTCTTCTGCCGCTGCTTCTCAGCACCCATTTCCTTTCAGCAGCCTCTGCCCTGGCACTAGCACACGCTGTTACCCATGAACCACGAGATCAGCCCCTACAGGACATTGTGACATGGGATAAGTACTCAGTCCTTGTCAACGGCGAACGCATAATCCTACTGTCTGGCGAGTTCCACCCGTTTCGCCTCCCATCTCCGGGCCTCTGGCTTGATGTCTTCCAGAAGATCCGGGCCACAGGGTTTACAGCCGTTTCGATTTACTTAGACTGGGCACTCCTTGAGGGCGAACGTGGACACATTCGCACAGAAGGGGTGTTCGCACTAGACCAATTATTCGATGCTGCACAGCAAGCCGGGATCTATCTGATTGCCCGACCAGGACCGTATATCAACTCGGAAGTGTCCGGGGGCGGATTCCCAGGATGGCTGGGGCGGCTTCAGGGACGATTGAAGACAACAGACCCGGACTATCTGGAGGCAATCACACCGTACATCCACGCCACTGGGCGACTCATTGCCAAGGCGCAGATCACAAATGGTGGGCCTGTTATCTTGTTTCAGCCGGAGAATGAGTGTACCATGTGTGTTAACACGACTGGCTATACGCAGGCCAATAATATGACCATTACTGGAATCGATAGCTCCTGTCTTCAGAAGGAGTATATGGCATATGTGCAGGAGGAATATAGGAAGGCGGATATAGTTGTCCCGTTTATCATTAACGATGCCTTCCAAGTCGGGAACTTTGCGTCGGGGAGTGGAGTGGGAGCGGGGGATATTTACAGTTTTGATAGCTATCCCGCCCGATGGGACGGGTCTCGTAAGTCATAGAAGGAATGCATGAGCAGGATATTGCTAACATCATATAGCTGAGGATCCATCCGACTGGTCGGAATTGATTAATCCATTGCATGGTATGTACAACTTCACCAGGCATGAACAGGTCAGTCCGCATGCACCCATGGCTATCTCTGAGTTCCAGGGAGGAGTGCCAGATCCATGGTAAGCAGTAAAAATTCTCCTTGGAATTCTGGAATCACCCGCTCATTCATTTCACTGCTTAGGGGTGGACAAGGTGTCGATGGATCTGCAGCCTTCATCAACGCCGAGTTCGAGCGCATATTTTATAAACTGAACTATGGTCTGCGGATCGCCATCCAGAACTTGTATATGGCAAGTGTGAGTCCCTCAGATCCTAAAGAACAATGGTAACTATGTCGAAGATGTTCGGCGGAACAAACTGGGGAAACCTCGGGCATCCAGACAGATATACGTCCTACGATATTGGAGCCGCCGTCGCCGAGAACCGTGGAGTCCACCGGGAGAAGTACAGCGAGCTCAAGCTACAGGCAAGCTTCTTGCGAGCTTCACCGGATTATTTAACCTCGCAGCCGGACAATGGCACCTTTGGTGTATATACGGATACAAACCACGTGGTGGTAACAAGACTATCAACGACTTCAACCAATTTCTATATCGTACGTCACAGCGACCTCACATCGCTTGAGTCGTCGCCATACAAGCTCCGAGTTCATACTTCCATTGGAAACCTGACTATACCGCAGCTCGGTGGATCACTTAGCCTCAACGGCCGAGACTCGAAGATCCATGTCGTTGATTACAACGTTGGTGAGATCAAGTTGATCTACTCAACGGCGGAGATTTTCAGTTGGAAAAAGGCTCGTGCTAAGTCGGTACTCGTACTCTACGGGGGAGAGAATGAGCTTCATGAATTTGGTCTCCCCGTGCATGTTGGACTACCAAGGGAGACCGAGGGCGACGGTGTGGTGGCCAGGAGATCAAAGAATGCGATTATTGTGCAATGGAATGTAGAGGGTTCAAGACGGGTGCTTACATTCGGGAATGGGTTGGAAATTCATTTGCTCTGGCGCAACGAGGCATACAACTATTGGGCACTGGACTTACCGCAAGGGCGTCAGGGCCTGTACGCTGCGCCATCTAGAGCGCAAGTCTCTGTCATCGTCAAGGCTGGATATCTACTTCGGACAGCGGAGATCTCTGGCAGGACCCTTCATCTGACTGGAGATGTCAATGCAGCAACGCCTGTGGAAGTGATCTCCACACCAACCGTCGTATCATCCATCGTCTTCAACGGAAAGAGGCTTAGCACAACTTACAAGGCTGGACGACTGGTTGGCACAGTGGCCTATCGCCCTCCTCACATATCTCTTCCCCCATTGACAAACTGGAGATATATAAACTCCCTGCCAGAGCTTGACGCAACGTATGACGACAGTGACTGGACACACTACAATCTAACACAATCCAACAACCCACGCAGCCTGTCGACCCCAACTTCACTCTATGCCAGCGACTACGGCTACCACACGGGCTCCCTACTCTATCGCGGCACATTTACCGCAACCGGCTCTGAGTCCTCTATCTATCTACTGACCGAAGGCGGCTTTGCATACGGCCATTCTGTCTGGCTCAACTCCATGTATCTCGGCTCATGGGAGGGCAATCCAAAAACCATGTTCTACAATCAAACATTCCCGCTCTCTAATCCCCTGAAACGCGGCGCCAAATACACTATCACCGTGCTGATCGACCATATGGGTCTAGATTTAAACCCCCCACAAATGTCCAAACCATGAAAGATCCCTGTGGGATCCTGGACTATCAGTTGACCGGCCGCGACAAATCATCCATTACCTGGAAACTAACCGGGAACCTGGGTGGAGAGCAATACCAAGATCACACACGCGGACCTTTGAACGAGGGCGCACTGTTTGCCGAGAGACAAGGCTATCATCTCCCAGGAGCACCGACACGGCGCTGGAAAAAAACATCCCCGACGGATAGCATTCCAGCGCCAGGGGTTGGATTCTATGTGACTGAATTTGACCTCTTTATCCCCGTCGGCTATGACATCCCACTGAGCGTTTGTGTTTCCCAAAACAACTCTATCGAATTCCTTGACCCCCGCGAAATTCCGTTCACAGCTTTTCGTAAACGGATGGCAGTTCGGCAAGTATAGTACGTTGAGTTGCCTCCCTCCTCCCCAAAAAACACCCTTTTCATCCCCATCCACTAACATTGGCCACCTACTACTAGTTAATCACATTGGACCCCAATATCGGCACCCAATCCCCGAAGGGATCCTGAACTACAGCGGGCGCAATACACTTGCTCTGACGGTATCGTCTCAGGAGGCTGGGGTGCTGGAACTCGGGGCCTTGGAATTGAGTGCTGATATGGTTGTTCAGAGTGGATATGAAAAGCCTGATCTTGTTGAGGGCGAACGGATATACTGAGCGGAAGAGAGGTTATTAGGTTGGTAACTAGTTATAGGTTGTAGTACGAAATGTATTTATTCAGCACTTGGGTTTAACCGGGAATAGACTTGCACAAAATACCATGTTGCATGATCATCAAAGCAATCTATGGTATTTCTAATGCCTGGGGTGGATTGACCCCCACGGTTACAACATGCTTCCACTACTGTAACACCCATAACCAAAGGCACCGACTATATATTACCATCTTAATTAAGTCTATATGCAACTATGTGTATTGCTTTGTCCATATTGCACATCACTGCCATCTCAGAACTCCAACGGAGCCAACCAGGTGCGCATATTAAACCATCTTTCTATATACACTTTTCCTCTGAACACAAGACTTTCCATTCAGATCCGACGCAGATTTACAGGCCAGATTATCTAGCTCTAACTAGAGCTTAATCGACATATTCTAGGTATATAATATTCAGTCTTTTTGAACATGAACAGACCAATGGTTCATATTTAAGCGATGTCGGTCAAGCTCCGAGTGCTAAGAAACATTCCCCGCATCCGACCCGACTTTATCTCTCCGCTCCTTCAACCTTTCAACTTCGTACTTACTTTACGCGAGTCACCAAGCTCCCGAAATTATCTGCTTAGGCCTTGACTTAAAACATGGAAAGCGGTAGGAACCTAATGAAACTAGGGCTCACAGCCAACGTGACTCGAAAGCGGAAAACCACCACCTGTGATAACTGCAGATAAGTCGACCGACCACTAATGCACAGCAGGAGTTCGCCCGCTGACATGTTAGGGTCAGTACGAAGAAGCACACAAGATGCGATCCCAGTCGTCCGAATTTAGGAGTTGATGGCCAAGCGGGCAATAGAACCTGCAAACAATGCGTGAAGGACGGGGTTCCTTGCACACAGACAAGAAGTCGCATCCGGTTCAGCGATGTTTCTGGGAGATTTGCAACGCAAACTGAGGGCATCACCGGTACTGGAGCTCAGACGCAAAGTGGGTTGAGAACACCGAGTTAGTTCTGATTTTCCCGCTGTCGATAATGCTAGGTAGAAGACGGCTGACTTGGTAGGAAAACTGGTGTATATTGATGAGACGCCAGAATTGGCTGCTAGTTACGGTCAGGAAGATGATAATATGGAGCGTTCTACTGCGACTCGGGTGGGAAATGCGCAGCTTGAAGTATCAAGTACACTAGCCATGTCTCCTTCCATGGATGGGAATTGGAACGTCTCTACACCCGGGGGTTCCCTATCGGACAATAGGGCAAATCAACATGAGGGGCATGAAGTATCGGCCCCTCTTCCGGAGCAATCAGACAACAGTGCCGAGTCTACTAGTTTCGTGATGCGCGGCCTGGTAAAACCTCCCTGTCGGAGTTCCCTCTCACTCAATCAAAGCACGCTCGAGTTCCTCCTCCTGCGGTACTACATCGATCATCTTAGCATGTGGCTTGACCTCTGCGATCCAGACAGACACTTCCAGCTCGTCGTTCCGCAGCGGGCGAGAAATTGCCTCCCACTCATGAATGCCATCCTCGCAGCTTCTGCCCGCCATCTAACCCGCGTTCCGAAGAATAGAACAGCATCCGGTGCGGTGAACTACGACGGACGGATTCTGCACGATCTTACTGATGAAACAGCCTTGCACTATCATAACAAGTGCATCCACGACTTACTCAAACTAGGCGCAAACACTGAACAGACCCGCAACGAGGATCTGCTGGCCGCGGCCATCATCCTCCGCTTCTACGAGGAGGTAGACTACCCTCTCCAGGACGAAAAGAGAGACAATGAGCTCTTCCTCCGAGTCATAAATATGTTCATAGACGCCCAGATCCCGAACGTGCCACTCGGCCCTCACAGCACTCTACCCATAACAGGAAGCACCAGTGCCAGCTCAGATTTCGAATCAACCGCTCTATCGGCTGAAATCTATACCTCTCCATCTGCATCAACCCCAAGAAATGCCGTCGAATCCAAGCGCTGGTACATGGCCGACCTCCGCCAAGCCGCATTCTGGGTCGCCTTCCGACAAGAAGTCTACTCTGCCTTCTTGAAACAACGGCCCTTCAATATGTCCCTCTCCCGCTGCGACGTCTTCCGCTCGTTCTCCCCGGCTGAAGACGCCCTGTGGACAGCCCGGCTGGTAATCTTCTGCGCGGATGTCCTCGAATTTTGCTACGGCAGTACCCAGCACCCACGACACGAAACTGCCAATATCCCCACCAAAGAGAGATGGGCTCAATTGAAGAACTTGTCGAAGAAATGGGTTGACCTCCTTCCCTCCAGTTTTGAACCGATCTACTTCCGCGAGCCAGATCAAAGTAAAGCCGAGGTCTTCCCGGAAATCTGCTACCTCACCAATGTTCATGTCGCGGGTGTGCAACATGTTGAACTGGCTCGGATCTTGTTAGCGGTTTATGATCCGAATATCCCGAAACTTGGATTTGGACATCGAGCCAGTATGCGTGCTTTGAGTCTCCAGTTGAGGGCGTCTGTGCTAAGGTTGTGTGGGATTGCGGTGCACAATCGGAAAAATCCGCCTTCGTTGACTACCGCATTGCTCGGGATTGTTGTATGCGGAGAGCACTTTGATGACCTGGGGGAGCAAACAGCTCTTCTAGGATTACTTGATGAATTGGAGTATGACCTCGGCTGGCCTGTCGGGAATTACAGAGATAGATTGAGAGAGTCATGGGGGCATCCTATATAATTTTTCTTATATATTATCCTCTTTCCTACCCTACCCTACCCAGCATCAACGAAAATCATTCCTAGATCTTCGCCCCCTCAACCCGTCTCCCGGTCTCATCAAACCTCAACTGCTTCCCAGAAACCAACGCCTCCTGCAACCAAGCCCCAATCTGCACCGCCTTAACCGCATTGCCCAACTTCATCGGCAAAGCCGTATCATCAAGACAAGCATCAACAAATTCATTCGTCTCCTTCACAAACGCCTGCTCGAACCGGCCCCAGTACGTAGCCGGGACATCCCTCGTAATTCCACCAGCATGGTAGAAGTTCACCAAATTATCAGCTGGGTTCAGATTGACTGACAGCTTCCCCTCTGTCCCAATAATCTCAGTCACGTCTTCTTGCCCGTGCGCCATCATCCGCGAACAATAGTAGTATGCGATCTTCCCATTCCAGAACTCGACAATCCCCACAGCGTTGTCGAAATCGTTATATTTCTTCAGAGCAGGCGTCACGGCTGTGATTCCATACGCGGAGATAGACTTCGGAATGATCTCGTCTCCGAAGAACCAGAGTGTAAGATCGATATCGTGGACTGCCATGTCGACGAACACACCGCCAGACCAGCTTGCGTATTCGACGTAGAATCCCGACGGGTCGTGTTTGTCGCATGTTTGGCTGCGCAGGATTGAGGGACGGCCGATGAGGCCGTTGGAGACTTTATCGTAGGCGGCGCGGTAGGAGGCGTCGAAGCGGCGGGAGAAGCCGCACATTACTTTTAGGTGGGGGTTATTTTTGGAGGTGTTAAGGACGTCGGTGCACTGTTTTTGTTAATATATTTCCTTTGCGGGGAAGACGTGGTGGGTTATGATCTGGCTAGGACTGGATAGGTATGAAGGAAGAAACATACAACATCAACACTAATACTCAACGGCTTCTCACAAAGCACATGGAGGTTCCTCTCCATAGCCTTGATAGTCTCATCCGCATGAACAGATGTAGCAGTTCCGATAACAACAGCTTGAAGACCCAGGTGCTGGATCATCTCCTCGTACTTGGTATACAGGGTGACCCCATAAGGCTCGAGGTTTTGCTTCGCCCATTGGAGTTCCTCTGGGTCTGGGGAGAAGGCTGCGACGAGTTCGGCGCGGGGGGCGCGGTTGAGGAAGTTTAGGGCATGGCGTTTGCCCATGCGGCCAAGGCCGGCAGCGCCGACTTGGAGTTTTTTGGGAGGCATGGTGGATGTGATTGTGCTTGGGGATTGGTGGAGGGGGAGTTGAACGGGGGAATGAATTGGAGGGAGGGATTGGGGGTTCTTATAGCTTTGGTGCTGTGCCAGCTGTTGTTGTCATGATGCATTGCTGTCATTCTTGATGGATATCGTTGTATGAGAGCCGGTGATATATTTCCTGAAGGGTTGAGAGTGGAAGGTCACGCGGTTGAATTGCCATTTGATTCCTGTTTTGATTGTTAGGGTAATTTTCCCCACGCAGTTTGGATTCCTGCAGTGTCTCTCCAGCATCGAGAAATTTACCCCGCGTCAAGCATTATGAATAAGTCGGGACAAATCCGGCGCTAACTGTTGTGGCCTGATTAGGAAGTTTTACTCCGGAGCCCTAGCTGGAGATCGACACAGTTGTGTTCGTCCCCGCAGATCTATGATAATCGTGGAGGATATACTCAAAGGTGGCATTACGTTTGTTAATCATGATGGTAAGCTCTCTCCCTAGGGTGGGGGCGGCGATGGCCGTAACTATTGACAGACATTCTAATACCGGCATCGAAAAGGTCTATCTGCTGTATATGCTTCCCGTCCGGTGGATATGGAGGCCACAGATGGATGAGCGAGTTGGTAGTATATATTCCTCGGGGATATGATGAAAAGGTCGGCGGCGAAATGGCCTTGAGGTTATCAGCGTCCCATCGATATTCATAACCCTAAGCTCGAGTGGGAGATAATGTCACAACTACCCCTTTCATCAAGTCCAAGGCAATTTAATGAAACTGGGTCGTGAAGATTCAAAGAACCTTTTTTTTCAAGGATACTAGCCTATAATCATGAGAATTATTTATGCAATTTACTCTCAGAGTAACTGAATCACCGCCTGGATATCCGTATATCAATCTATCTTCTTCATCCTGGCCATTCACCCAAGGATACTCTTGCATCATGGTAGGACCTGTGTGTGGCCTTCATGTATAAAGCTCAAGTCGTGCATATTCGAGGAATTTTACCATGGAATCCTCTGTTATCTCTCCGATACGCAGAACCTTAACATTGTGTTCCAATGTAATGATTTTATCAAAGTTCAATCTTGTCATAGGGTGCCAGGTTTCATCGTTCCTTTCTGCCTTCACTTCCAACGGGGTCTTAATAATGGGCTCCATTGGCGAGGCGAATGGTGCAGTGCCTGTCAAGTACACAATGGCGTGTTTCGATGCATTGACCCCTAGTTTTGCCACACCCTGACCATTATATGTGCTCATTGAGCTGACGATATGTTAATTTGGGCACTAGATAGATTCTTTCGGGGTACCTCACAGGCACCAGGAATATCGATCAAAATTTTTAAAGACCACCATCCGTCGAACAGTACTGTCTGTCCAGCGATTACCCATGCGACCACCATTCTCATGCCAGAATATCGAAAAAACCTATAGTTGCTCAGCTGTTGGATTACCATCCTGGTCTACTCGGGATATGCAACATACCTTGCCTGGACGGAAGTAATCACTATTCTCGACTTTATATCCTGTTTATTATAAGCCTAGCGCGAGATGCTGAGGGGAACATTACTCACCAAGATCCAGGTCAGAACCCTGGAATAGTGCCGCGGTTGAAAATTTCCTTTCTCTAGCCCGTTCTCTTGTTGACTCTCCTAAGGTATCCATTGTAGGTATGTTCGCGGGCTGACTGTTTAAAGCCTCGACGACAATTACCATGTCGCTGTACAGACTGTCATAGTCCACAGGAATCGAGGCCCCATTTGCATCTTTGAATGTAAAGATAGTACTCTCACTAAAGCTGTAAAGTTCCCGAACGTTATGCAAAAGATAGGCCGTTAATGACTCATTCGGATGTAGCTCGGCCGTCATTTCTGTGTCGCCTAATAGCCTAAGGAGGACAACCTTAACATTATCAGCCCATTCATCGACGATGGAGCTCTCAAAAGATTTCCCGTTGGCTTCGGAGTCCCCTATACTCAACTTGCTTAAGGATCCGGTCCCTAATGCGCTCGTACTAGCCTCACGTTTGAATCGAGGAAGAGCAAAACAAGCTATCCGCCGCATATGGGACGCTATGTGAACTGTGGTGGCGTTACTGTGAAAACAGAAAGGACATTTCCTCAAAGCTCCAGGAGGTTGCCCATGCTTAGACAGCTCATGGCCAATCCATTCTGTTAGTGTGTCGTATTGCTGATGTGGCTCCTTGCAGACTTCGAAGGTGCAGGTATACGGCCGCAGATCTCGAACAACGTGTCTCCTAAATATGTGTCAACCATAGGTTAATCCAAGGGAGCTTGTTGATACACTACCCCCATGCCCGCCTCTCCAGGATCCTTCTACCGCACAAGATAAAGCAGTACGGGCATTCAAATTCCGTGCTGTCTGCGTCAATTTCCGGTGGCGGGGGCAGCACAGCAACATCAGCGCCTTCGTGGTTTATCACCGCGAAACTATCTATTGACACGGCCGACTCGTTGTCGGCTAACTTGACTGACTCCAGAAACGTGGCAGTAGAGGGCTCTGACAGTCGACTTCGATCGACCCCGGTTACCCAGTGGGCTGCATGCGGTTGTTTAGACTGAGGGACCTTTGCCTCTATGAAGTCCTCAGTCATGGCAGCATGATGATAATAGCTATACTTGGCTTTGCGATTTTCCCAGTATTTGAACTGCTGCCTCCTGCGTGTATTGGCTAAGGCTAGACGCTGAGCCAGGAAGTAAGACTCCGGCTCGACATCTTTCAACCACCCTCGGAACACTTCAGCAACGTGCTTGAAGTCCCATTCTCTGAGTGCGGTAATGAGGTCCACCCCGGTTTCCTCGTCAACTTGAGCATATGTGAAGCCCCGTGAAAGTCCAGTTCTCATTGCCGGATTCCGTATCCTAAAGGATAACGCGTAAAGCCGGTCGATGGTAATCGATACGTTAGCGATATACTCTGTTGCCAGGGGCTGGGCCTGGTAGGACGAGAAATCCTCCTCGGAGCTATCATCACGCATTGTTAAATCCTCATTGACGTTTGGTATATCTGTATCGGAGGGAGAGTTTGCTGGGGCCTCCTCTGCCACCTCTGTCACTTTTGGGACTTGAGTACACATTGGATATCACTGGGGATGATGCACTCACAGGATAACAGCGCCCCCTGCAGATCCTTTAGTAAGGTAAAGGCGTAGTCAAACAATGGTGGAGAGTCTCGAAACCTGTAGTCAAGTGAACTATGTCCAGTGTGATATAGACCTAAGCTCGATGCCCATAGTTGAAACCGTTGTAGCTCGTTAATAACCCGCCGTTCGTAAGCCGTATCCAAGATTTCCAACACAGCGGAAAACTGGGCGCCCACTTCTTTCCCAATCGCGACCAGGGACAGACCAGATGCTGCTTCCATTTGAGGGTATAGTCCTACCAGATAATATGATGCACCAAGTCAGCGCTGGTCCGCAGGCTTTTCCGGTTTAATCGTTAGGGGTTTCTAGAACATTAAAGTGAAGATAAAGGGAGTGAGGGAGGGGTTCTGTGCAGGTCTGACGAGCTGTAATGACCAGACACGAGATTTCCGATTGCAATTCGTCAGACTTAGCAGGGATATGAGACCGCTGACAACGAGGCTGGCATACCCCGCACCGAGTCGGGACTTCTCCTGGGCAAATCTCATCCTGGTCTCCCTCACTAATCGGTCGCATATCTCAGCTCATAGCGGCAGCAAGGATGAGTGGGCTCGAAATTGTTGGTGCCGTCCTCGGGGGGATACCCATCGTCATTGCTGCGATTGAGACATACCGCGAGAGGCAAAGCCGCGTCAGCTTCAGAAGAAAGGAGCCGTTTATCTCACGATTGGTTCAGTCCCTGAATGCCCAACACTACCTTCTCCTCAGTGACATTAAGATGACTTTGACTGGTGCTGGCGTGGAATACGATCGATCGAGCGTTCAACTGAGTCCATCTGTATTTCGAGACCATGAGGTAACGGAAGCAGTTGACGATTATTTGGGCGCTGACTCGCGCGTGTATTATGAAGCTGTAGATAGGTGCCATTTGGTACTGGGCGAGTTAGTAGGTAGTATTGAGGGCCTAGGATCAATGCCTGTATGTGAGCTGTGCCGTGCGTTATCACCGACCGAGAACACTAACTGACCTACATGGAATCCTGTATAGCAAGGGCTTGCCGATCTCGTCAAGACATACCCCTCGAATGGGGGTCGATATCAGTTGCCAAAGAAAATCAGGTTCCCCATGAAGCGAGACGCGCTTGATAGACATATTCGAGAGCTAGAACAGGCTAGCACGGCGCTGGGACGAATTAGGGAGAACATGATCTCGTTGAGCGTGCAGGTTACCCAACAGCCATCCTCGCGCCAACTTGCAACGTTCACATCTGCCTTGAATACGGTAAGGAGCCATGCGAAGCGCCTATACTCGGCAATCTCCGCCGCATATCCAACTCATTGCCACCCGCGGCACGAAGCTAGGCTATTCCTCCAGAGTCGGTCGTCCCTGATAGAGATGGAAAGAAGCAATAAACGAAGGAAGGAATTAGTCTTCACGGTGTTGCTCTCGCCAGCGATGTCGGCTTCGAGCCCTACTCCGTCGTACAAAGCCGGTATAAAAGTAATAGAAGATCTCAATAACTCTCGTCAACAGTATGGGACTCATTCTCGCTTGACTTTGATCGTTGCTAATGCCTTACCTAGAGGCCCAGGGTCGCAACCTAGGGTGACCTTTAAACCTCCGACTCCGTTAACACAGCTAGACCCTCCTCGCACTGCGATGGATGACCTGTGCCATTCGATAATTCGAGCAAGGGATGCAGGTCTTTCTCTGGAACTGCACCTTTCCGAAGGCAAATGTCTGACCTACTGCCACCTGCAAAATTCCGGCACCAACCTCTCTGCTCATATCGTCGAGAGTCTAGACAGATTTATTTCCCTGAAGCAGCTAATAGAGG
This sequence comes from Aspergillus cavernicola, assembly GCA_027569065.1. Classification (NCBI taxonomy): domain Eukaryota; kingdom Fungi; phylum Ascomycota; class Eurotiomycetes; order Eurotiales; family Aspergillaceae; genus Aspergillus; species Aspergillus cavernicola. Next base: position 3,678 of record JAPDEK010000069.1, on the reverse strand, counting down.
ACAAATCAAACGCCCCGTGGTTTCGAAACCAAATGATGGCTCTTTCTCTAACCATCACATCGTCATTGATGCAATTGGTTTCAACCCCGTGGCTCCGCGTTCCTATCACCAGCAGCTCTGTGCGGTTCTCCAGGGCCGCTATCGAGTCGACCTCGGGCAACGTATCCGCCATTCCCGAGCCATTTGTTGAGGAAGGATTTACCCAGCATAGTGAACAATCTCAGAAGCATAAGGAGTGCAGTGTAAGAGAGTATATGCTGGAGCTTGGAATCCTCCTCCTCGAAATCGAACACTGGAGAACACTTGACGACTTCAAACAAGAGCTCAACAGTGGCCAATCGCCTCCCGAGATCCGATATAATCTAGCTCGACGCTGGGTTGAGGCAAGTGTTTATCATATTTTGCCATTTCATCTTGAAGCAATTACGCGATGCGTCGAATGCACATTTGCCACCAACGGTGCGACTCCGAACTGGGATGATCCTGTCTTCCGCAAGTCGGTTACGGAGTATGTGTTGAAGCCCCTTCAGGAGAACTGTCCTCAGCAGCTTCGATAGTGGCCAGAGATATTTTATGTACAGGGCAAGTTGTTTCCTATATCCTACAAGATAGAATCAAAATTTCTCAGACATGTAGGCCATGAAATACAATTTCAAGTTATGGGAAATTCGGTAACACCCGCAACGCAATCTGGTCCAGCTGCCGATTAAAGTGACAGCTTGATGTCTGGTCCACCCTATCTTCTACTGCGCACCCATAGCAACGACAGATACTGGTGGACTCGTAGTTATATACACCTCAAAGAAGCAGCGAACACTCCTCTCTAGGAAAAGCAATTGCTGCGAACTCACAATTGGCAGTAAACAGCTGTGTCAAATGCAGTTGCAGATTAACCTTACAGCTTAAGCAGCATTACCACCAAATATCTTTGTTATCAAAAACAAAGTCATAATCAAAGTTCCCCAGTAGACTTACCCCCAGTCGCTAATTCGCTAGACTATGAGGGTGAACTGGTTAGTAAAGGGTCAAGACGCCCCCGCCGGCTAGTCGGCATCGGCTACAGTTTATAGAGAGCAACCCCCGCCTTACGCCACACCACCCCTGTCTCAACTACACGCTAGTCTTCGAAGACTTGATTTCCCCACGGTTTATTTTTTCTCCTCCAGAAGGTTCGATTAGAAGACATCATGCAACCGCCAGAGTCACCTTTGGTAGCCGGGAGTCACCCGAGTGACACAGATGTTGCTATCGGGGATAAAAAAGTTGACAGCTTGGAGGCTTTGTCCTCCCTGGGAAGGCTTGATGCTGAGAAAGCTTCCTCGCCAGATCAGCCCGGCGGCAGCGCTCCAGACGGCGGTACATCTGCTTGGCTGGTCGTGCTTGGCTGTTGGTGTACCTCTTTCTGCAGCTTCGGCTGGTTGAATAGTACGGTCACTAAAAACACTCGAAATTATGACTTGCTAACAGCGATAGGTGTTGGGGTGTTCCAGGAGTACTACCAGAACGAACTTTTGCGTGGGTACTCCACAAGTACCGTCTCATGGATTCCGTCTTTGGAGATTTTCTTCATGATGGGCATGGTTTGTTAGACCACTCCTGGTACATTACTGTCACTGATAATCTATAGGGACCTGTTGTTGGAGTGCTGTATGATCGCTATGGCCCGAGATGGTTGCTCCTGGCTGGCAGCGTTATGCATGTTTTCGGCATAATGATGACCAGCATCAGCACCGACTACTATCAGATTCTACTCGCGCAAGGCCTATGCTCTGCCCTTGGAGTCTCGATGATCTTCCAACCGTGTATGTTTCGCCAACATCCTACTATCCCGCGTAACTAATGATTGCAGCCGTCACCTGTGCCGCCGGATGGTTCGATCACAAGCGTGGAGCAGCCTTCGGAATCATATTTACAGGGTCTAGCATCGGAGGCATCGTCCTCCCAATCCTAGTAACCCATCTCATCCGCTCCACAGGATATGGCTGGGCCATGAGAACCTGCGCCTTCCTTATCCTTGCCCTCCTGATTATCGCCAACCTCACAGTCCGCCCATACCACCCACCTACCCCCCGCAAAGTAACCCGTGCCGAGCTCGTCAAACCCCTACGGGAGACCCAATTTCTCCTCCTAACAGCCGGCCTCTTCCTCTTCACCTACGGCTTCTACGTCCCACTCAACTACCTCCCCGTCCAAGCCCTCCACGCCGGAATGTCAGCGAACCTAGTCCAATACCTCCTCCCAATCCTCAACGCAGGCTCCCTCTTCGGCCGCCTCTTCGCCGGCTTTCTCGGCGACAAAATCGGCCGCTACAACATCTTCATCATCGTCTGCTACCTCTCCGGAATCTCCATCCTCGCCCTCTGGCTTCCCGACTCAACAAACCCCGCCCTCATCGCCTTCGCCGTTCTCTTTGGCTTCTTCTCCGGCGCGTACGTCTCCCTAATCACGCCGCTGGTTATGCAGGTCTCGCCGATGCCGGAATTGGGCTTTCGGGTGGGAATTGTTCTCCTCGCTACCGCGGTTGGCGGGTTAACCACGAATCCAATTAATGGGGCGATAGTTGATGGTTCCGGGGGGTGGATTGGGCTTAAGGTGTTTTCAGGGGTGTTTTGTTTGCTGGGGACGACGTTTGTGCTTGTTGCGAGGGTGAGGGAGATTGGCTGGAGGGTTTTTGTTCGGTATTAGTCATTCTTGCGATATTTAATCTCGGAGGAGCGTTAGATGGTATAAGGTAAGATCAGATATGTTTTGGTCGGTTGTGGCTCACTCTACTCGTAGCAGTGATGTGGTGGTTATCAATCTTTTCTGCGTTGGATAATTTCCAACGGAGACATTCCATAATGTCTCTAAAAGGGGGTAATACATGTGAGTCGAGAGAGACATATTCAGTATAATTGACCGACGTATTCCACACTACCTATTATCATACTGTATTGAGGTAGATTATTGCGGGCTTAATAGACTTAAGTCGATAACCGCCATGCCATATCTCTAGCCATCGGAGGCTGTGCAGCGCTCAGGTGCGTGCAGCGAGTGCTCCCTGAATACTCCCGGGCGCATCCGGGAGTAAATCAGGATGATTCTCAGGATGAAGCTGGGCATTCCATAAGAAGCCTGAGTCATCCCTGATTGTGCCCTGAGTAATTTTCATGTGACCCAGCAGCGTGCAAGGCGCTGAAGGACCACTCGAATCAAACATGCAATGCTAAGCTTAGTAGGTCTGTTGTTACAACTGGCCCTTTTCTTTATTGGGCCATCAATGTTGCTCATACATTGTTTAATCAATACTTACATCCTGTCTCAACTGCTTCTAATAGCATATCTCTATCTGCACCTGTGGAGGTTACGGCCAGCATATAGATACGAAGTATAAGTAAAACTTTGTATCTCGAACAAAACCTATCCTATTGAATCGCTACCTAAGCGAATTCCCACTAAAATTAGCAAAATGCATGCTTGAAGCAACAAATCTGAAAAATCTTAGCCGGAAAAGAGTGGATGAAGCACCTGGCGCTACCTTGGCCTGGCAAAAACCTTACCTTTCGTGCTATACATGGTACCGGACTTCATGCTCTAGTGATGGATATGGATAATAAACAGATTGAAGGTAATTCCTAACCACTTCCCAAGTACTTATCAAGCAATATCTAATTATTTAGTAATAGGGCTATCTCGGTT